>JAODUD010000039.1:9453848-9464462 GCA_026784285.1 Stomatorhinus walkeri | reverse complement strand
CTTCTTGCCCATCACACAATATCTATGCAAAATGCATGTTGCTTCTTGCCCATCACACAATATCTATGCAAAATGCACTCCAGTTGACTTTCTCAAACTGGCTCCCAGTGCCTTGCAGCCACCACTCTGAGTTTACTGAACGGAACCTGTTATTGATGCTGACGTAACAAACTCGCTGTGCCCTAGGGTCTAATAAACTGCGCCATGGCTAATCTAATTGGCTTAGTTTTTTTCTTGGTTCATTTTATAAGCACAGCTTACATACATTTTTATGGAGAGAGAATTCCGAAAAGCTAGTAATTGCCTCGTTATGGTTGTTTTGTTCAAACATTTTGTCACTGAAACGGCATAAACAAACTGCAATGGTAAGCAAAATGAGTGTCCTACCGTCAGGGTCAGCAGCCGGCCGAACCTTCCCTTTGCGTCTCTTCCCCCTTTGGCCTGCGGATTTTGCTGGCCGTCCCATCCTGTCACTCCTCGTCACACCCTTGTGTGTTTTCGCCCGTTTCCCCAGCTGCATATATCTCAGGTGGCTGAGTGTGTGTGTGGCTCAGACCGAGTCCTGCGGGTTGGGGGTCTGAGGCTGGCTTTGGACCAGCTTCATCTGTTTATTTTCATTTCTTGGATTTTGTTTTTCAGTGTTTCTTTTCCATATTAGTTTTCTTGTCCAAGATTGTACTTCTGTTCTGCTACATTCTGGTTCAGTTGTATTATCCTTGCGTTTTATTCCTAGTGTTTAATTCTCAGTTAACATTTCGTAGTTCTTGGTATTTGTTAAGTTTCCTACTTTCTGTGCCCATTAGTCATTAGTTCCACCTGTTGGCCATTTCCTTCTGCCAGTGTTTGCTGATTGGTTAATTGATTGTCTTACACCTTGTTCCTTGTTTCCCCCAGTTTTCTGTGTATTGAAGTGCTTGTCCTGCACTGTTCTCTAGTGAGTCACTGTATTAGGTTTCTGTGCTAATGGTACTTTGTGTGGATTCCCTGGTCCTGCTCCCTATCTGTGTTTAGCTGTGTTACTATGGTTTGTTAACCTGTGTTTTTTTCCTGTTTTTGTTTTGACCCCTCGTGGTCCTGTTATTCTCACCTTTTCCCCAGTGTTCTTTGTTTAAATCAATAAACCCTTGTTTGTCTCTGAGCTGCAAGTGGATCGTCACCTTTACCCACCCGCACCATGCCCCCAGTCTGTGACACATATAATTAAGACAGTATTTTACACATATCAGTCCTAATTAGTGCTAGACCTTTTAAAAAGGAAGGATAAGGAAAGAAAATAAATTAAAGTTAGAGACAAAAATGTAAATAGTAAAAAAAACAAAAGTGAGATCTTTGGAGCTCAAAGAAATGCACCAGTATCACACATAATAACAGTACTGGTTTTCTGACTTATACCAAGAGCACAATAATTTGTGGAAGAATAAAATATATTGACATAATGGTTCCTATGTCAACTTTGCTCTCAGTTCTCAGTGACTGGTTTTGACATTTAGAATTTGCATTCATTCGGACCAATATTAAAAGTTCTGTTTGACATACAATGGTGGCGCTTTGGGGCGGCACAGCAGCAGTGCGGTTGGCAGGAACACCTCACGCCACTAGGGACTGGGGATTGAGTTTCTGCCCTGTGTGAACAAGAGAAGCCCCCAGTTCACCAACCTCGAGAGGGTGAACCAGCAATACTGGAGCTCAGTGCCTCACACTGTCTGTGACCTGAGGGAGGTGAGGGGGCATCCTGTGTCAGAGACAAATAAGGAGAGATGCTGGGCTGTGCCTGGGGAGGGAAGATTATGAAACAATTTCTTTGAATGTTAACATATAGCATCATAATAAAGCACTTAATCACTATTCAAACATCGGCTTCCTGGATAGACTCTTCCCCCTTCAGTCCTGCATAGGACAAGCAAGGATAGAATCAGGCACCATGTTTGCGTATAAAATGCCTCGTTGCTCCTCACAAGGACTTTTAATGAACTAAAGAATGAGTGATTTGAGCAGAAGCAAAAATGGCCTGATTCAAGTGGATATTAAATGCACCCAGGCGTCCGTGGGGAGGGTTCAGTGGGGAGAGCTGTACTGTGCTGTCCTTTTCACCCCATACCGCGTGAGCGAACCTGACCCGGTTCCTAACGGAACCTCCCGTTATAAACAGGCGCAGACAGATGAGCTGTTTCTCCATCTCACGGCCCGGCCAGAACAGCAGCTCCCCGTTGCGATCGGCTGAGTGGAAACAGCTTTGGATGGTGTCCTTTCAGAGCGGGGCGGCTCCCCGGCGCCTCTCGGATACCACGGACCAGAGGCTCCCCGCATCACTGATAATCACTCAGAACCTCAGTTTCCAGTGTGACTGCATGATGAGGGATCGATCCTGCACGCAATTCATTTTATATCGTTTCCTAACTGCCTTCCATTTTCGGTCTTCTCATTTTGTGTCTCTGGTGTTCCCTGTGACGTATTTCTATGAAGAGTTTACGTCGTTATTTAATTTTTGTCATCAGTCATTACATGCTATTTACTGATTCCCAAGAAATGAAATAGTTTGCAAACACTAAATTTTAAGAATAATGTGATCATATGCAGCCTTGCCCTTGTATTTTGGCACGGTTGATACAAACTGTGATGTCAAATCACTGTGTATAAATGCACTGATCACAATATGCATTTCCCAGCTAAACATCTGCTTCACTTACAAGCCAATGAATCATCCCAGTTAGGTGTCATACATAAGAACTCCCCCCCCGAAAGAAAATGGCCCCCCTGACTTATGTGCCAGTAAATGACAGCAGAGTCCTGGCACTCGGGATGTGCGCTGACTTGTGCTGTTTGATGTTAGCGACACAATAGCTATAACCTTCATTAAGTCATGCTTCTGAGTTCCGTCCCTACAAGGATGTGTAATTAGGAGGCCAGGTGTGAAAAACTGCCCGAGGATATCTGGTGAACCGGTCACAAAATGAAGGGTTTCCATCTCTGTCCCCCCTCCCCCCGGACTGCATTCCTCCCGATGTCACCAGGCACAGACGGCACCTAAAGGAGATGTAAATACAGGTCCTTCTCACAGCGTCACTGCGTGGGATTAATGGCCCTCTCCGCGTGTCCCCCACGGACTTGCGGAAAGCAGATTACATCCAGGTGCGGCACGGAGAAACAGGTGATAACAGATGGGCCCTCGCGAGCACAGATCCCTGGAGCCGGGCCCGCGAGTGTCTGCAGGGGCCCGTGCGCCTGTGACACACCTGCCACCAGATGTTGTACTTCTGCTCTTTTAGGGTTGAGATGGAGGGGGCGTGGCTTCCCCCGCGCTCTTCCCACAAACAGCTGTCAGACCGCGCATCATACAAGCAAATCTAATAACCAAATCCTCCCCCCCGCCCTCTTCAGGTTAATTTGTTTTGTCTCCTAGCACAGAAATAACCCAGCTGGGTCCGCTCCTGTAGGAGATGCTGCCTCCAGCACACACTCCCAAAGTGGACACCTAACTGGGGCTCCCTGCGCAGAAGCCTGCCCGTCCCTCAGCTATTCTTGTAGGAGCCACTGATTGACAGTGATATGAGGCATCGGTTTAGTCCCAAACGTTCCACATCTCCTTATCAAAAAGCTCGAGCGACTGAGAGTCTCATTAAAACACACTTCAGCGAGCTGCAATTCCCGGCGTTTGTTGAGGCCGGTACCCTGGCATCAACCGTGACTCGTCTTGATTTGTCTTGTCGCTCCTTCCCCATGATATCTTTGAAATGCTACACTGGCTTGATGGTGTACAGTAATTATGGGCCCCCTGTGTTCTCCCTGAATGGGGAACAAGAGAGAGAATGATGATACAGAAGCAAGAAAACTACCTGGAGACATATAGCATTTGATTTTAAAAATAAAAAGACTGTGTAATATAATCAGGAGATGGTGAATCGCCATCTTTGTATTATAATTTTGTTATCCATGATATCGCACAGCATCATAGCATGACAGACCCAGGAATGCAGAGCAGCTCATCTGAAATATATGAACAGGCAATGCTGGAAATGAATAGCATTCCCTTGTAAATTAATGTGGCATCGCATTCACCCAAAAATAAGCATCCTGAGAGCTAAATTCTGATTCATAAACCTGAAATTGTACAGATTTCAAAGTTATAATTTTTATATTTATTTCAGTCAGAAAATAGATCAGAGAACTGCAATACAAAGTGCACATTTTTTCCCTATTTTTAATCAGGTGTTTTTCTTCATTTTCCTCATAAATTAGCAGGCAGCTTTATGCTGAGGCTGTTCAAAGCTAATTGATCTGACCAATGACCTTTACCTCTTTTCTTGTATCAGACATTTTAAAAGAAAATACACGTAGATAAACAGTAATGACATTCAGTTATGGAGACAGTGCGCATGATTTACTCTCTCGCTGTGAGTGAATGGTGCGAGGCTGGCGCAAGAGCTTATATACTATAAGGAAAAAGTAAAAAGAAAAAAAAAGTTCATTTAAATATCATACAGATGCTGAGGTGGGAAAGCTAAGTATGGAATATTCCTGAATGGATACTGCTGTTTTGAGATTCACCAGCAGTTGAAATATCAGCTGTAATAGTTATAATTTATGCTATGGAACTGGTCAGTTAAGGTTTTAGATTGATCGCAATATTTAATATTGTTTTCCTTCTTACAGTACAGCGATAATGACATCCTTCTTCTTATGTGTTTAGCAGAACATACGGCTTGTAGGGCTCTTGCAAAGGAAACTACATATAAATTCATATAAACATATTTAAAAACTGGATTATGTAGTTTTTCATGTAGATAAAGCAAACTTTATCATATACTCTGCAGGTTTGCATTATTAAATTTGTCTTTCATAGTAAATATTTAATGGAAACACAACTATAGCAATAACTTCAATATCATCATAATAACAGGCTGCAGAACAGCAGGAAGAGTGAACATCTTGCATCATCTTAGTATCAGGCTATAAAGCACATACTGTCTGCTGTGAACCTCTGGGATGCAGACTAATGGTATGGGGCTGGGTGACTGTGTATTGCTTTGTGCTCAGTGTCGATGAATCCCAAATGGCCTTGATCAGACTTATCCTGCTAAGTGGTTCCCTAGATGGATTTGGAAGTGACTTGCGGGAGTTTTGCTTACACAAAAATGTTCTGAGGGTAGAATAAGAAATCATTGGTTTAGAGAGATAGCTAATCAGATTGTAGAGGAGGTGGTGTCATGATCCGCCCGCCCGAGCCTCGTGTGCGCCACGCCCCCTCATTACCTCCTGTCTGTTCCTGATCGTGGCCACCTGTTGTCAAACGATTCCTGCTTGTATTTAGTGAGCGTTTGTGTCTGTCTTCCCCAGATCGGTCATTGTGCATTGCGCAGTGTTGCGTAGTGTTAGCGCGTAGATGGAAGTGGCGTCTTGTCCTGCGTCCTTCCTGAATAATCCCCGTTTTTGCCCCATGCTGGTGACTACCAGCTCTGCTTGCCTGCCCTACGCCACCGACTCACAGCCGAACGTGACAGGTAGGTACAAAAAACTAGAGGAGATGGGACTAAGATATCTGATTGGTTGGTCCCCCCCTCGTTAGGTGCTTGGACCCATCTCCTCTACAATCTGGTTATCTCTCAACTCGATGTCTCGACCTGCCACACCAAATAAGAGTAATCCTGATTTAATGTGATACAAAGCATTTTGCAATATATCAGTTTCACATACCCTGTAACTTTTATTTAAAAAAAAAAAATTTGTATACAGATTTTCATTTACAGTAAATTATAGTTGTAATAACTTATACAATGTGATGGGAAATGTACAATGACATCCCAAAGGCAATCCTAAATCAGTCTGTTGAAAAAAGATTTAAATAAAGAAAGAACAGCAGTGGTAAGTCCACTTTTCAGCAGCACTTGGAGGAAGCCCAGTGCTATCTGTCAGCTGTATAACACATATTCCAGCTCTACACAGACGTCCGTCTTTGGGAGCAGAGTCATTGTGCCATTAGAATCATCCCTGCTTCTGATTACTGTGTCGTCCTCTGAGATCCTGCCAGCCAAATCAACAATGCAATGTCTAACAGGATTATTTTTTTAGGGAAATCAGCCTGAATAAATGTGCACTCGCTTAATGAATTATTTTTATCCAAATTGTTTTTGTGGATTAGACGCATTCACCAGACGCTGCAGTGGGCTGTTCAGGGTGTAGTATGAGAATCCATAATGGCCAGGTGTATCATTTTGCCCTTGAAAATCATTTTATTGTATAAACCCAAATTAAAATGGCACTCATATCTGCTGTGGCTTATACTCATACATGATCCTGCTAATTATTACAACATCACGCCAAAATGTAGCAGGCAGGTGACTTTCAAGCACAGACAGGTGGGGACAGGACCTGAATGGTAAGGGGTGGGTGACATCTGTGATGTGCGTCATACAGATTTGCTGATTTTCACTCCATATTACGCCAAACTGGCATATCACTGATCTCTGGCCAATCAGGGTATAACAAATTGAACATATTTATATACACATAATTGTATGGAAATATACTGATATACTGTCATACCAGTAGGGTCACAGTATAATTCATTACTTATTTCATGGTATTTTTTTATTTATTTTGTCAGCTAATTAAATAAGTTTGTAAAGATGGATTACTTAATTACAATCTCCCTCTCTCCCTCCCTCTCTCCCTATTCCTCATTCATGCTATATACAGCTGTGGAAAAAATTAGGAGACCACAGCACAAATTTTAGTTTCACTCAGTTCTGAGTGTATGTCTGAAAAATAAATACAGTATATATGTTGCAAACTGCAGCCTGGTTCTTCTCTATTTCGCATTAATGAAGGACTTCTTCCTTGCTTTGTGGGACCTCGGTCCTGGTTCTAGGAGCCTGATATGAACTGTCCTATGCAGTGCACTTCACACCTGCACTTAATATTTCCCATTCCTTTTGAAGTTCACTTGAAGGTCATCCCACGATTCATGAGAAAGTGTTGGATAACTTAACGGTCATCTCTGGCATTAGTCACCACCATTTACCTGGCTGGTTTCTGGTCGTTCCCAGTCTCTTCTGTTTCACCTTGATCATGTCTACTGCTATGCTAAAAAATTTTAACTTGGAAGTGACCTGCTGTTCAGGGAAGCCTTCTGCCAGCAGAACCATGATTAAACCAGGATTTAAAAATGCAGTTTAAAAACATAGTGGTCTCTTTTTTCCACAGCTGTATATCCTATATATTGTACACCTGTAAAAAATTATAAGCAGCCAATATCCTGATGTTTACAGTTTTTTACTTATTTATTTTGTGCCAAAACAATGATAATTGATCCTCAGTTTAGCCCACATAGACTTCTGTTGTGCTCACTGTGTGAAGAGTTTTGCAAAAGTGACCTAAGTATTGAGAAATGTGTCCTAACGTCTGTAAAAAACTGTAATGTATGCAGAGGATACTCACATGTCAATATTAAGTTGTAACTAATTAAAATATTAAAGCAATGAAGCAATACAGATTTTTTTTGTTTAATTGAGGATTGTAAAGTGAAACACCAGGTTGTTATCTGGTACGCTGTGTTGAATTGATCCACTTATATGACTTGGTGAGGACAAGATGAAGGTCAGATAGGTGCTAATATGCAAAACTGAAAAATCCAATCTTTTTTACCACACTCATTTATTGTCTAACCACATCTGTTGTCGCGACACAGAAGCAGACATTTTTGGTTCATGGTAATAATCCTCTGCTCTCTGAATAACTGCAAAGTTGGTACAAGGCCACGTTATTGGAAGTGGCAGATATTGTAAGCATGTAAAATATGATGGAATAACTCACTGATGTTTTGCATTTGCCTTTTTCATTCAATTTTGACTAAATCAGATTTGTGAATATTGCTGATTCAGTTAAATTTAACTTCGCTTCATTAGCTATGAGTCCAAATCTGTAAAATTGTTGTAGAGAAGTTTTAACATGCAAACCATCTGAAATGATAATGTTAATATCAATGCATTAGATTGGTATCATGATACACTCTGCTATGTGCCCTGAGTTTCCTGAAAAAGGCACCAGACTGGAGGCTATGGGCATGCCTATGGGTTATGTAGGACAGAAGGTTATCTTTGAAAATGCCTATTAACAATGTTTATCAGTTCACTCTCATTGTGTGATGTTTCATTCCAGAGGCGCTGCGCGAACACATCGGAATACCAATTTCGCGGCTATTCAAGCTCTGCTACTTTGGGACCTGTTTTCTAGACATCAAAGTTTGTTTTAGTTAATGGAACAAACCCTGCAGAAATGTCCTCCATGGACCCAAATAAAGGGGGAAGGAAGGAGATTTAATACGTAAGCTGATGGGTGTAGAAGCTTAAAGCCAGGGCTACAACAATGAGCTTTGATAAATGTTCTGCCACCGTCAGCTGGAAAGATTAATGACAGGGACAGGCTGCGTTCAGTTACCGGCCTCATGCCAGCATTCGACTTGGCTGTGTTTGCGGAGATGGAGACACAGCCTGATGTCCCTACAAAGGGAGCAGCGGAGAGCAACAAGCTCGGCTCTTTGTTACTTGTAATGATCTTGTTCTTGGAGATTAATCGAAAGACAGAATTTGTTAATGAAACCTTAGGCCCAGGATTTTCTCAGACTGTGGTTGCCGGAGCAACAGAGACACCCACTCTCAAATCCATCACCTGCCGTGTACGGGAAATGTTCAAAATACGGATGAGAGATGGCATACAAATGTTCAAAATCATATCATCATTAGAGTTGAGGTCCTGGTCAGCTTGTTGATGTCTTGGTCATTTTTAGCACCATATAAACATAGAAAGACATACAGATAAACAAACAGAAAATATTAGCACCTTTTCAAATTTTCTACAGTATATGTATGATAGGATGCACAATATTTAATATAATTTCCAAGTAGACAGGCATTCTAAACAGGTTTGATGGATGAATTTAGTTCAAGAAAGATGCATACGCAAAGATGCAATCCATTGTGAGGTGCAGTGTCAGTTCTATACTACGCTGCAGCATGATATTAGAATGGGAAATGTCCCTGGTTTTGCGAGCATTCTGCTGCCCCTGGAGAAACTTTCTCATTGGCAACTTAACTCAAAAAATATTCAATGGGTCTTTCTCAAACTTTGCAGACACATAGTCTATGACAAACTATAACTGATCAAACTTTGAGACAGATCACAGCAAAACTGAAGCAGCACCCTGTATTAAAAGTATAGGAAAGGGCAATTTCAGACACTTGATCCCATTATTAAATCTTTTTTTCAAATTTTGCAGACACGTTGTATGGTGAACAACCATAGCTGATTAAAATTTGAAATATAACACCCCACAACTGAAGCAACACCCCTTAGTGGCAGCAAAGGGAATGGAGAAAGCAGACGACATTTGACCATGTGAATGTGTGTATTTGATGGCTCAAATTTTACAGACACATTGCACAGGTAAAGATCTGGCCCAGTTCAAATTTTGACACTTAGTGGCAGCAGATGGAAGGGGGAAGGCAGAAGACACTTGAACTTGAGAACAGGATAATTCTATCTGATCCTAATACTCTGGTTACTCTACATGGTCTTCTACATGGTCTTCGAAGGGTCTTCTACATGGTCTTCTACATGGTCTTCAATGGGTCTTATGACCACTTCACAAAAACATTATACGCATGAAAATCTACATCTGAAAATCCAAAATTGAAATAGCAGCACTAGTTGGCAGCAGAGGATGCAAAGGGTGGCTGCAGTCGTCATCTTGTGAATCTGAAAGGGCGGCTCTTTTTCAAACTCCCCAGGAACGTTGTATTGGACGGTGGTTCGCAAACTGTGGGCGTGAGATGATTTTCTGAATGTTCTAAAACATGTGCTTTTTTTCATTACCTGCTTCCCTGCTCTGCAAATTTTATCAGGAGTAGTCTGTAGCTGATCAGCAATATTTATCATGGTGAACTTGACAAAAATTATTGTAGGGGAATTTAATTGTGTCACTAAGTCCTAGTTCTAGTCAGTGATGGCACGTGAAACAACAGGGAGATCTGGTGAATCTGATTATATTAGGATGAGTCACAATCTTTTAATAAAGATTCTTTTGCTCACATAGTATTGCAGTACATATATCCATCCATTTTCCATCCCGGTTATTCTACTGGGTTCTACTGGGGGGTCTGGAGCCTATCCCAGAAGCAATGGGCACGAGACAGGCAAACAACCTTGGATGGGGAGCCAGCCCATCACAGGGCACACTCACACCTATGGGCAATTAATTAACTCCAATTAGCCTCAGCATGTCTTTGGACTGTGGGGGGAAACCGGAGTACCTGAAGGATACCCCACGACGATGCGGGGAGAACATGCAAACTCCACACACATGTAATGTAGGCAGAGACTGAAACCCAGGGCCCATCGGCGTATACAGTGAGTGTTGATCATAAGGAGCCCAGGGCCCATCGGCGTATACAGTGAGTGTTGATCATAAGGGACCCAGGGCCCATCGGCGTATACAGTGAGTGTTGATCATAAGGGACCCAGGGCCCATCGGCATATACAGTGAGTGTTGATCATAAGGGACCCAGGGCCCATCGGCATATACAGTGAGTGTTGATCATAAGGGTCCCAGGGCCCATCGGC
>JAODUD010000039.1:9435337-9445524 GCA_026784285.1 Stomatorhinus walkeri | reverse complement strand
AGGAGCCCAGGGCCCATCGGCGTATACAGTGAGTGTGGATCATAAGGGACCCAGGGCCCATCGGCTTATACAGTGAGTGTTTATCATAAGGGTCCCAGGGCCCATCGGCATATACAGTGAGTGTTGATCATAAGGGACCCAGGGCCCATCGGCGTATACAGTGAGTGTTTATCATAAGGGTCCCAGGGCCCATCGACGTATACAGTGAGTGTTGATCATAAGGGACCCAGGGCCCATCGACGTATACAGTGAGTGTTGATTATAAGAGGCCTCGAAAGGGCAGGTGCCCAGGGGCCTCATAAGACCATAATATGGCCTTAATTGTAACAAAATCAAGTCTATGTCCTTACAGGTACATGAAATGTAAAGGAAAAAGGTAACCATATAAAGATTTTTATTTAGCTACATTTATAAAGTGATCATTTTATTTCAGCTCTCAGTTTGTTCCTGCTTATCTCAAGTTAGAGTCCATCCATTTTCCAAACCACTTATCCTTTGGGGTCATGGGGAATCCAGTGCCTATCCCAGAAGCTACAGGCACAAGGCAAGGAACAACCCTGGATGGGGGGCCAACCCATCACAGGGCACACTCACACACCATTCACACCTACAGGTAGTTTAGTAACTCCAATTAGCCTCAGCATGTCTGGCTTTGGCAGTAGACTGTGGGGGGAAACCAGAGTACCCAGAGGAAACCCCACAATGACATGGGGAGAACATGCAAACTCCACACACATGTAACTCAGGCAGAGACTTGAACCCAGAGCCCAGATATGTGAGGCAACAGTGTTAACCACTGCACCACCATGCCCCCCCCAGGTCAGAGTCTATGTGATAAAATGCAGGTGAAAGCCTAATTACACACAGGCTGAGGAAAAATCTCCCAAGAGCAAATCTTTGGGATTCTGTTCCCTCCTGTCCCACAGGTCATTAAAAAGTACGAAACAGCATAAAATCAATTTAACAAAAATCAAGGCCTTAAACATCACTACTCCCAGATGACAGCAAGTTTATCTATAGAAATTTTTCTGGGCATTCTGTAAGTGTAACCTTATCATTCTGACTGATCGATTCTTTTTTTTTTTTTCCTCCACCACCCCCCCTCTGCGGAGGACTGCTTTATTTCTATTTATTTATTTATGTATTTATTTATTTATTTATCTTTTTGTTTGTTTATTTATTTATGTATTTATTTTTATTTATTTACTTCCTCAAGCCTCAAGAGAAGTAGAGGGAGAGTGAGGGGGGGAAGAAGAAGGGGGCAAGAGAAAGAGTGGGAGAAAGAGAGAAGAAAAGAAAGGGAAAAAACAGATAATGTGCTTCACTGTCTGCTGAACAGAGAAAACAACAACCAACATATGTACGAATCACATCGAAAACCAAACGTTAAATGTTATTGAACAGCGCACACACCCAGCATTACAACAGGAGCCCAGAAGCAACAGCCGAACAAGACAGCACGCCTCCGTGAGCACCTATGTGTGTGAGCGCGCTGGTGTTCATGTGCTTTCTCCATGTAAATGTTACCCACCACAGGAACAATTGCAGCCCCCACCCAGAAAAGGGCAGTGGAGCACCCCGGAGGGGGCCATCCAGCAGCCACATCGCAGGAGCCCCAGGGGACCGTGGCGGCGAATCTGCAGGCTCCGCCGGTGGCCGGCCACACCAGGGCAGGCCGGACCCCAGGTCCAGAGATCCAAGGGCCCCCCACCCCCCAGTCTGGGCCTGACAGACCCGGGAGGGCCAGGCCCCACCAGGTAACCCCCGAGAGTGAGCCAGCACACACCAGAGCATCCAGCCCCAGACATAGAGAACCAACAACGCGTCGGCAGCCGGCGACCCCATCCTCCGGCAGGGAGTGTGGCGTGGGGGGAACAGAGCCTGAGATGTTATTCCAGGTGGAGTCTAAGACCCAACCTGACACATACGTATAGACAAACAGGCACACACATACACAAGCATACGTTCCCACCCTCATGCACACATAAACAAATATTCACTCATTCGCCCAACATGGAGACACACAGAAATGAATGCCGTACACACGCTCACACTCCCCATATATACTCTATACTCCAAGATCCAGGCACCATCATCCCCAGAGGGGCAATCTGCCACCAGACCCCGGAGATGGACCCCTTTTTGTACTCTGGCGTGGGGACAAGAAGACCACCCCGGACCCCGAAGCAGTTGAGAAGCCCACCAGCCCAGACCCCGACCGGACGGTCAGCTCTTCTTCTCAGCCCCCGGCTCCAGATGGCAAACAGAGAGCAGGGGTGTGAAAAGATCCCATGCTTCCCTTCGACCGCCCAGATGTGGTGTTGGTGCGTGTTGTTGTAACGTGCTTTAAAACAGGGGAAGGGCATGACACTAACCACCCTCTGCCAATCAACAGCTGTTGATTGATCGATTCTGATGGGAACGGATCAAAGAAAAGTTATTGTTGCATTTGGAGGAAGAAACAACTGAGAAAGTCAGTGCTATGGACGTTTTGAGTTTGTGGGGAAGACAGAGACAGAGCTACCTAACTAGCTATAATCAATATTGCTGTAATTAGCTCATGTAAAAATGTAGATTTGTGGAGAATCTGGAGTTCTGGAGGCCCACGGAGGCTTTCTATCCTAAATCCCAGCAGCTGTACTATAAATAAAGTCAGTGATCCTGTTTCTAAGGTTTTTGCAGAGTCTTTCTTCTCTGTGGACTACTCTCATCTGGACTGACGAAAACCTCCTCCTCAAGATTAATAGGAGGCTAGTTCACTACCGACGATGTATGTCTCTTTTCCCTTGTCACTTACGCAGACGCACACACATCTCAGACCGTTTTGTAGATGACAGCCTTGAATACCACTCATTATCGAAAAATATCAACGTATCTCAGTGGGAGCCAGTGACTACTCTGCATTTAATGGTCTCCTGTTGGATTTTTCATAGTGTTCTATTATTGTCTAGGTTAAAACAAGGAACAGAACTGTAGTTTGAATGATTCTCAATACTGATTTCTATATGCAGATTACTGGTAGGAAGAATCACTGCAGTTTTCATATTTGTAATGTGACAGAAATGGGGGTGGGGGGAAGGGATGCTCTCTCCTGATCCTGAAAATAGACATTATTATTATTGTTATGTGTTGTCTTATCTTTTGGTAACCTGGGGACTGCCTGTAATTCATATAGTGTAATTTGGGAGTGTAATTCGTATAGTGTTATTTGGGAGCATGATTTGGCCTCTCTGTATGCCTCATTACACACAGCTGACTCTTCCTTACACATTGTGTTTGTGGAATGTGGTTGCAGCTGACAACATCATAAAGCATTGATTCAGTTCAAATGTTTTGTGTTTATAGGCGAACAATTATTTGTATATGCCAGTGAACCTCAGTTAGTGGTTCATTACAAGTTTAATCGGAATCACTGGGACCAGTTATTCATAGGCCTATATATTTGATACAATACATGCAAACGACTTCATGAACATAACACCTATGAGTAATTTAACAAGTAAATCAGCCTTGCTGTCTCATCATGGTGTACCCTCATGTCTTTTCCCCGGAGGCAGAAATGGAGCAGATCACTTCTAGCAGCTGGGGGAAATGGTGGTGGCAGCCAGGCAGGAACGCAGCCTCTGAGCTTCACACTGTCGGAGTGCTGATGACAGCATGTGTCCCTCCAGGTCTCTCCTGCTGGTTCTGTTTGCTTCTCTCGTCTCTGCAGGAAGGCGTGTAATGCAGGGCTGTGCCGTTAGCCTTAAGCTATAGCGCTTGTCTTCTGCCTGTACGTGTTGCTGCAGCTTGACAGGGATCTTAATGCCTGGATGATCTGCTCCCAGTCTTGTTTATATTGTAATCTTGTGAGCAGGTGGAAAATGGATATATTATTTGGAAATTTCACCTGTAAATTGAATTGCCCTAATTTGAAAGAATCTTGAAAGCTTTAAAAAATATATTTATGTTATGGCGGGGTATTGATGATCTTCTATTAAACAGCTTTGAAGACAAAGGGAACTTTATTTCAAACACAACTCAAAACAAAAGACACACGAGGGGTCTAAACAAAAGCATGAAAGCAATATAAGTACTAATGAAGGCTGAAGCTAAACAGGAGAAATGGCAGACTGAGAACACGGATTTAGGACAGGGTTTACTGTGGGGACCATCAAACTGCTAACACATTCAAACACACTCAGTAGCTGAGCAAGGAACTAAGAGGAGAAAAGAACTTATATGCAAATGTAACAAAGGCTAGATGAGGGACAGGTGTGAGTCATTAACAAGTTCCCAAATATTAGGGACTAAGAGATACCAGGAATACAGGACTTGGATACAAACTGGGCACACAGTTCAGGCAGGGTAAACCAAGAACAGTATAGACATTATGGACAAGCATCTAACCAGAGTGCAGAAACGCAAGAAACATGATACACGCACAAAGTCAACCAAAATAGAGTCCTGAGGCACAAATAGCCTGGAACTCACAATGTTCCAGGTTATATGGTTCTTAGCCATGCATTCAGTCACACGATGATGCAAGGAACAAGGAGATCTATGTGCACTATGAGTGGGGTTAAACCTAGGGGAACACAGGGAATAGAACGGGATGACCAGTGACACCCAGTGGCCAGACAGAGAAGTGACAGACAGAAATGGACAAAGTAAGGACTGATCCTGACAATTTATTGTATGGGCCTACATTAACTTATCTTCTAATAAAATTTGAATTGCTTCATCTTAGAGCTAGGAATGCAATATCATTAGCAAAATATATTAAATATAAAGTATGCACCAATTGTACCTAATTCATATGTTTGGGTTACAATGTCCATTCACCTTTTTGAGAACTCATCTGTAGGTTTTATATAAATATAAATAATCTGTCTTGTATTTTACCATTAGATGGGGTGCTGTGTGGTGAGCTATATGGGTAAAATTACTCCACTGTAACAGAACAAAAATATTCTGCAGCATTTATCTTGAAAACACAGATGCAGTAAAGATGGGCAGCAGGTGCTGCAATGTTGTGCTTGAGAACGAGGACCCCGATCAGAATGTTATTTAAATGAGCCTCTCCTCATTGTGGGTCTGGATTCAGATACAGCAGACGAGCACTCCTCTCACCGAATGAAACGAGACACTCAGTCAGCCACAGCACAGCCACACTCTCCCACAGGGGGAATGTTCTAGCTGCCTGTACTTGTCGGCTTTGATTTTCTTGTTCATTGACCTTCACAGTGGCAGGTAGGAGTCTTACAATCCGTCAGTAACAAAATGCACCTCTGCAAGTAAATGAGTCATCAGGATCCACACTAATTCAAAGTGTTTATCCAGTATGAAACACATCTCCAAAATGTATCATTTCTAACATTAATTATCCAATATCCATAGTCATGGGGAAACTCTTATTCAGTATTTGACTGCCTAAAGCAATTAATCCTTACAGATTAAATATCTACCTCAAAGAATTCAGTTTGGAAATCCTTTGTTCCAAGTTTCTTGCTTGGTGAAAATTCCTATAATGAGAATTAATTCCTTACTACTTTCAATGTTGCTTGTCCAAAGGTCAAATATTTCTCTCACAATACACACTCACTGATACAAAACATAACTGAATCTAAATATAAAAGTAATATTCTGATTATGTATTTTATATCAAACCTCACATTGACTTTACTAATAGGAATGGGGTGTTTTGGGGCTAATATCCCATCAGAACACCCCACAGTTATATTTTATTATTATTATTTAATTGTTTACGATGATCGTGGGTGTGATTTAAAACAATAAGAAAGACTGAGGTTCCAGTCATTCAGGTGTGCCGCCACATCTGAGGAAAAACAGTGAGATCCAAGCAGCTCACAGCAAACTAGTGGTAGAGCCAGGAAGTTGGCTGAAAATTAGGATATTAGCTAGAAATAAAACATGAAATTGAATGCCTTTTAAAGCATTTAACACAATCAATAATACATATCTTGTACAACTTGGGTATAATCAAAACACTCAATATCCTTATTCCATCCTATTATGCTAAGAATGAATAATTCCTTTAAGAACTGTCGTTATGAAATATCTACCCATTATCTGATTCTTACTGAAATCAATCTAAATAAACCTAGATAAGTTAATCATTTAAGTGGTAAATGTAATTGATCACTGATTAATGAACTGACAAAGGATACGAATAATACATCTATTCTGTATTGTGCTTCCCATAAACAATATAATGAACAAGAATCTTCATTTGATTGTAGACAAATGATTGCAGTTGAATTTTTATTATTGTAATTATTATTTTGCATTTATTTGATGGTGGCGGGTACATTGCTTGTCCATCTATGTGTACATAACACAATACAGGCACGATTTCAGCATCTTTATCATAACTCATGATCATCTCTTTCACATCACGGAGACTCAAGCTGAATTCTTATGATTGAGGCTTCATGTTGACAACTAAGATCATCGCCGTGACTAGTCAGACACAAAGCATACTGTATACGCTCTGATCAAAGTGCACTATGAATCAGATTATATTACATTGTGGAAAGGCCATCCAATGCATGGCTATGGGAAATATATCAAATACACCATGATTTTGTGGTACACCATTAACAGAGTGATGGAGTCTGGCCAACTATGGTAGACTACACCCAAATAATCCACTGTCAAGTGCATTTGTTAAAAAAGGAGAAAAATGGTAATATTTCCACAACACCTAATGACATTTTATGCATTTTCTATATACAGGATAAATGAAATGGTATCTGCTATTGTACAATCTTTAATGCATAGCACATTGCAAATCAGTATAACTACTTTGTTTCATATAAGCAACTCTGTGAAACTAATCATCCTGAGTTCAGAAATTAATTACATCCTTCGAAAATGAACACGATGAAGGTGAAAGGATGGGAGTGAAATCTGCCTATCTGCAGAGACGAAGGAGTGGGTGCAGACGAACGAGACCGATAAGGCAGACGGGGTTAAAAAGAGGCTAAAGATCTTCAAAAAAGTGATAGCAGGTACCGGTGTGCATGCTAGGCTGCAACGGGACTGCAGAGAGTGAATGGGGATTCATTTCCTGGCACAACTGAAGATTCCACGTGCCCTTCGGCAAGGATGGACATAACTGGCGATACGGGTGGCAATTTCATGTCATAGCAGTGCAGATGTGTACTTATTTTATGTGCATTTACACTGCTCTGACAAGAAATTACTGTGCATTGTAACCTTTATATGGCTAATTTGTACTTCAGTTGCCGTATAAAGTATTAAAATGCATGGTAATTTCATGTCAGAGGAATGCACGTAAGCATGTACATAGAATTTGTACGTGCTGTTAGGACAAGAAACTGCCACAGGCATTGCTTTATGATGTGAATGTGTGCCTGTGTAGCAGTTATATGCATCCCTGCCTATTTGACATACTGACACAGAAATGCACGCCTTATTCAAGTATGACAACTGTGTCTCTGTCGTACAGCCTGGGGGCATCGGGGAGAAGGAGAGAAATAAATCGCCATGTGGGTGGTAATTTATAACAGTCAGATAAACTTAGGGAGCTGATGGTGATTTTCTTACAGTTTTGAAAAGTTGGCACAATTTTATGTGACGCTTTCAATTCCGGAACCAATCGAACATTGATTTCCAAATGTCTGAAAACTTGTTTAATATTTGATGCTGATGATGAGGATCATGTGACAAGGAATATCACTGCAGCACCATTTTCCTCAGCATCGTTTTCACTGTGGTTACACATGTGGCGTGTAAAACTCACAGCCTCTCGGTCGCTTGACGGCGGCACAGTGTTGCGTTAGCAAATCTAAAGTTCGCTGAGTCACAGAGAATAGCATTTTTCATATAAGGCCAAATTCATTTAAAATATTATTTCTTTTCCCACACACTTGAGCACTCTCAGACTCTTCAGACTAATTTTGTGAAGTAAAAAAAAACAAATTGAAGGGATCTACATTTAACACAGTCTATCCTTCTTGGCAAGAATATATTTGACAATAAGTGTAAAAAGAAGAGAAAATGCATACTTGTACATGAAAATGTATGTAAATATTTTGTTCTTAATCTAATATACGTTAGCACCATCTGTACATATATACAGGGATGTTTGGATATGCAAGTCTTTGCAAGGCACTTGCTGATTTTTCTACCGTACTCTTTACTCATTTCCTTCCTTCCCTTTCAGTTCCTCCTTATTTCTTCAGTTTATTCATTGTAATGAAATAATAACCAACATGAAGAAGCATGAAGCAGTTCCTTGATAAAGGTGATTATCTATTCACACAGGTATCTCCTAATCTTCTGGGAACATAACATTTGGCTTTTCAGAGATTCAGCCGGCATCAGATAAGCATGCAGCTGGTTCCTGTACTCCAGTGTTTAGCAATCCACTACTTGGGGATCCTCAGCCAGTCCACGTTTTTTCTCTGGGAGGGAGCAAAATCGTGGACCGGCTGTCCACGATTGACCGGATTGGGAAACACTGCTGTACACTGAATTCCATACTGTTCATCACATTCGAATCACTTCACTTCCTATGGGCACATTCTTTTTGGGCCGTCTCTGCCGCCGCCTCCTTCATCGCCGCCTGGAGGTAACATCGAAGCACGTGATCATCATCAGGTGCGCCTTGCAGAAGTTAACGCGGCTCTCCAGACGCCCGGTGACACACTCCAGAGCCTCCAGGTATTCCACCGAATCCACTTCAAATGTCTGCTGCAAATCAACTGCAAAGTACGCCAGACAAGGAGAAGTGTTTTTACTACTGTCATGTCTACCTTGTAACATTAAAATAACCCAGATGCCCTTCCAGGTCAGTGTTGTCGGGGAGTCTGTCACAGGTATTATAGGACACAAAGCTGGGGTGTACCCCTATCAGGATTGTCAGACAGTCACAGAACACATACACGCAATACTACTCTGTGGGAAATTTAAAGACGCAAATCAGCCTAATTGCATGTCTTTGGACTGTGGAAGGAAACTGTGTGAAAATGGGATGCTAAAATTATATTTGCATCAAAACATAAATTACTTTTTCTATTTATAACTACTGAGCCCCTGAAGGGACCCATGCAAAAAAATAAAATGCTCTTACTTTCTTTTGGCGAAGACACGACATGCTTGTGCATGCAAACAAGATCATTTTGCGTGCATGACTTACTTTCGCATCCGCATGAGATAATAAGAGTAAGAGCATTTTATTTATTTGCCCTGATGGGCTCTGTCTTCAGTCTGACTCCTAAAGATCCATGTGACAGATATTCACATTGACAGTTGATTCGGTTCCTAACCTCTGGTGAAACAATGTATATTATTATTTAAAATTTATACAGTATCCAGATATTCTACATAACATAAGTTCCAGGGTATTTCTGAAGCTCTTGTCCATAGCCATGTTGCTCCTAATTGAGTAATTCCTGCTAGGGTCAATTTCTAGTGTTTATACCTAGGAATATTGATGTTGAAATACGAGATCTGAGGAGCCTTCCACGTGTTTTAGAAATGAGAAGTTCTCATAACATTCACAAAGTGTCTCTGTAAGCCTTGAAACGTAGCAGTGTGCATGGGGTTGCAGTAACTCACATTCACTGGTCCACTTCTCCGGCGCCAGCATCAAATGCTGCTTGGTCTGTTCCAGCTCCTTCTTTAGCCAGTCGTACCGCGCCCGTACCTCTGAGATGCGCTGCTGTCGGTGCTCCAAGATCTTTAGCTTGGCACTGAAGAAGATCACTTCCTGCAAATAGAACCATATAAATATATTGCTGCTTTTGTTCAGGCCCTCACCAATCCTGCCATTGGCATTGTTATATAAGATTAACTGTAAAATACAAAAATGTATTTTACCAAGTAATGATTTCCCCACTGTACCTTGGAGCCAGCAGCCCTCCTCCTCTGCAGACGTTCCACGTCATCGATCTCGTAGACCTTGATCTCAAAAGTATCGGTCAGGCCTCTCTGGGCAGCCCGCAGGGGGCCGTCGACCCAGCGGCCTCCAGGACTCAGAATTTGTTTCCTTACCGGTGAAGTCACGTCAAAGGAGAGTGCAGGGATCAGGCGGCGCCGCTGTGACCCTAAGCAGTGAGGAACCAGGAGATCACAGTCCAGATATATATTTACATTCCATCATATATATATATATATATATATATATATATATATATATATATATACACACACACACT
>JAODUD010000039.1:9412074-9431097 GCA_026784285.1 Stomatorhinus walkeri | reverse complement strand
GGAGGTCCAATTAGGGTAAAGTAGGTCCTTAGAAGCAATGCAGTTCCTTGCACGAACTCTAGCAGATTGAAATGTACTACCTGTATTGTTCCTTTTCTTTTGGTTTTTGCCACTTCTCCGTCCACTCACAGAGCTACTGTTATCGCTCATTGAATCTTGGGCTGAGGATGTACTGCCCGTGGCCTCGCTGTCGCGCATCATGCTCTCATAGCCACTGCTGCCTCCGCTGTGGTAGAACAGCGCGGTCTTCCCCATGGCTGGAGGTAACTCTCCGCTTAGGATGCTGCTGTTGTCACTGGCGTGGCCACTGCTACAGCGATGGGGCTTGCGCGGAGCTGTGATCTTGCTGTATGGGGACGGCAGAGCACTGGCTACCTGCTTCTCCTCTCCCGGGAGTCCAGCCCGTGCCTCAACATCTAATGGTGCCCGAGCTCTGGGGCCTATGCTGCCCTGGAGGAGTTCGGAGATCCGCCCATTCACAGCCCTCAGGGGGAGCTTAGAAGCCAATCCCGATCCCCGACTTCGACTCAAAGACTGAGTTGACCAGGAGCCCTGATTCTGGTTCTTTCCATTTGGAGGTAAACTGGAGCTCCTATTGACAGATTGTGGGAGAGACTTAGTTGAGAAACTCAGGGTCCGAGTGCTGGATGCGGACAAGCTTCGGGCCTTGGGGCTGACCATTAGGAGTTTGCTGACTGCAGAGATCTTGGATGGGCTAGCCTTGGGTGACAGTAGCGTATTACTATTCCCATTACTGTGTCCATTATTTGTTGAGGACACAGAACTCCGCCGAAGGCTTCGGCTCAGTCTTGGCATACTGCATTCCTTCCCCGTGCTGCTTCTCGAGCCAACCGAAGTCAAACTATCTGCTCTCTCCAAGGACCGGCAGTCATACTGCCCTGCATTAGACTTTCCCAGAGAGTTAGTCCTGTTAGCCAACTGCTCAAGTTTTGCACTAAAAAGTCTGCTGCTTTCACCACTGGGACCTTTGTTTTTCACACAGTTTCCAGAATCATCAGTTGTGCAACGTAGGAAAGACTGTGTTGATGTTGAACTGTTGCTAGTGACACACTGAACGCCGGCTCGGTTTTTCTGATCCAGGCTGGACTTCCTTATTGGTGGCAATGGTGGGATTCCCTTTACCTGAGCAAAGAGTCCTGGCTTTGCTGATGTTCCCCTTTTTTCCAGAGTAGCCTTTGGACTACATGGTGTAGACGTTGCTATACCTAAATTGTTATATTCGCCATAGAAGTAAGAATTAGAAGGGTCCTCATTATTATCCTGTCTGTTAGCACGACACCACCCTCTTGGAAGGCTGGATGCCCTAAATATATGAGCGGTATGCACAGGTGGCAGGATTTCTGGTGCATTCATGACCATATTACTGCCATCCACCACTCTTTTCAATGCAGCAGAGTAAGCCATTTCCCCAGGGATTGACCCAAGCCTGTCATTTTGACTCTGATTTATTCCAGAACAAGAACCCTTCTTCTCTGGTTTAAGAGCACAAATATCTTCCTTAAGCTTTATGTTATCCGTGTCTCTTTTCATCCAGGGGTCCTCAAATTTCATTCCACTGGAAATTGGAACAGGAGGCATTTTCACGTCTTTTATTTGTGACATTTTAACGGATGGTAATGGTTCAGCAGAGTCCTGCATTGCTGCTGGTTCAGCTGTGTCACAAGGATTATCAGAGATATTCATTTTGATGGGTACTATGTTTTTTGTGTTCCCCAGATTTTGTGAATTAGAAACGCCAACCATTTCTTTTCCTATGGGAAGAATGTCTTCATTTACTGGACACTTTTCATTAACTTTTGAAGCTGTAGTGCAACCATCAGTAGCCAATGTGACCCCTTCCCTTATTAGAATGTGTCCATCACTGAGGGCAACCTCTGAAAGTTCAGGTTTAAGGGGTTCGGCCAAAGCTTCTCTTTGGCTACAACATGACTGAACAATGACACTACTAGAAGCCTGATCTTCATGACTGCTGGTGCTCAGATTCTGGAGCCATGAGCTGATGGAGTACTCACTGGAGGAGTCTTCTTCCATGGAGAAAGGAATGAGTTTGGTCATTGCTGAAGTTGTGGTCATGGAGGAAGTGACAGTTAAGTGGTCCAGATCTTCACTGATACTGCTGATGATGCTGACGGGCCTGGATCCAGAAGCCAGTGCCTGAACTGAACAGTCACTGTTGAAGCTTATGATGCTGGTGGGCCTACCATCCTCTGTCATGGCGTTGAGGTGAAGTTCTTTCACCAGGCTGAATACCAGCTCGTCCTCCCCATTTAGCTCCAGTGGCTGCTGTACAGTCAAGGTAGTGCTACTTCTTAGTTCTCTCTTGTTCTCCAATGAAGGCTGAACCAGAACTTCACTCAAAATGTCACTTGAGTCCAAACTAATTGAGGAGGAGTTTCTTTTTAGGATTTGAGAACTCATACCAACAGGGGAAGTTCTAGTCTCAAGCTGAAGCAAAGACTCAGTAGAAGACCTTTCAGTTTCCCTACTCAAACTCTGTGATGATGACAACGGAGTACAAGGAAAGATCCCTTTTTGGGTGTATACCTTGCAACGTTGAGACGGTGAAGATGCTGGCCGGTACTCAGAAGTTTTAGTCAAGCTAGCAATGCCTAGCCTTGGGGAGCCTACAGACCGTGGTTTGCTCTCACTATGGCTGGTGCCACTCATGGACTCCACACTGTCATGGAGAGTGGAACCTTTTTTGGCAAACTCGTTGCTGCTACTTCCTGTCACACATCTACTAGGTGACAGTTCGCAGCTGTCAGCTGCTGCCTGAGAGAGTCTGCAGATTGTAGACTGTGTGATCACTGCCTCTACTGTCACCTCTCGAGTCTCCTCCAACAGCTGGTCATATGATCCCATTTTGCCTCGGCGTGTCTCCAGTTTGTTTTTGACCATGCTATTAGAAAATTCAACTTTGGCCACGTTGGTAGGTGGAACCTCCTCAAATGGGAAGCTGCTGACCTCTTCACTCCCATCGATGCACTCTAGTCTTTCCTGCAGCTCAGCAAATGTGTTGCACTTCAGGCAGTCCTGCTCACGCTTGCCCAGTTGTGAATCATCACCCAGAGGCTGCTGCTGAGGCTGTTGTATTAACTGTGGGTCCAGAATCAGCTGAGGTGATGGTCTCACTCTATCTGCCTTGTTCTTGTTTAGCGAGGGTATGATAGGTACAAATTCTGGAGGGCCCTCATTGTCCGTCAGCTCTTTGTCTGACAGAGCAGAACCATTAGGCCCCACATAGATGACTGTGTCACATGACTGCTCACTGCTGGAGTAGTCATCTGGGTCACTGGAGAGTTGTAGCAGAGGCAGGTCGGAGTCCACCACATTGCGAGAATGTAGGGTTCTCAGTTGGGTCGGCCGACGCATCCTCCCCTCCTCACAGGAGCTCTCCCCACCAGACGAGCTAGAAGTGTATTGCTGATGTGAATATGGAAAGACAAGCTAAGTCAAAGATCTGTCAGGTAACATGAAAAATTACCTTTGAGTATATATAGATTTAGTTACGATGAAAAAGTTGTGGTAAGTGCACAAAGGACATATCTGAACTCGACTATATCAGGCACATACTTTAGTCTTCTTCTTCTTCATTCTGAGCACTCTTGAAGCTATCTGGATTGTGGAGAGCGTCTCAGAGAAGTTGCTGGGCGAGCTGGAGATGTGGGCGATCATGGTGGTGCGGCAATTAATGTTGCCCAGGGATTCCCTTAGCAGCATGGTCAGCTTACTATCCCTGCGAGACATATACAGGAAGTCAGTCCGCCTACATTGGTCATGCAATCCAATTGTACTCTGGCATATTTACAGTGCTTCATGCTCCTAGATCCTGATAAATGCAAAGCAGTTTCAGCACACAGACCCAGAGGCGGATTTGTATGTGTGTCTGTATATTTGTGTGTGGGGTAGGTGAGTGTATGTCTCTTTAATGGAGTTTCCTTGATATTTTATTTCTTACTTAATTTAGTATGTCCTAGGTTTACAATGTTTTCTATTGTAAGTCTTAAGATCTACTTCATGCAGATCTGAATTGAATGGAATTGGCATGATGCATTCTCAAAATTCCTTGATGATGTGTTAATCCTCTGACAACAGCTATTACAGATGATAACTTTGGAAAATTTTTGTTGATCTAAGAGGTGGTAAGTTGGCTAATGCTTCCCTACTCTAAAAACAAGCCGTCAGCCATAATTAATGAATTTACTTTCTGAGAGAGGCCATTCAGCAATCCCCAAGGCCCCTAATGAGATGGGGATATAATGCTGTTTCAACATAGCCTACACTGTCACTGCGCTTAACAGAATTAGTTTCCTTACAGAAGATCTGTAGAACTGCAGCTACCATAGTAATTACATCCTGATTATCAGCTAATATCTGAGGAAAGGCATACCATAGAACAAGGTACTTAACCTTAATTGTTACTACCAAAAATCCTCCAGTATTTAAATGGATGTTATTAAAATTTCATTATAATGAAGATGGCAATAACTCACAAGTCGTATGTCATTTATGAATTTTTAAAAGCTAATAATAATGGTCATTACTGTGTATAATTCTTTAAAATTACCTAATACCTGGATATTTCATATATGCAACTAGTACGACTGGATATGTAATTTAAAATCTTCATAATGAAGATTGTTGTACACAGACAGGCCAGTTTGATGCATTATGCCTGATATACACGAATCCATGAGGTAAATGACATGTGCTAACAGAGTTAATTAATACTTGGTGTTAATTGGTCTTGACATCTTAACAGTGACTAATAGGAACGTACTAATAGGAACAAATAACTGCCATAGCAACAGGGCATTAGTTACACCAGCCTTGTGTACTTTCAAACCATTTCCTATATTAACAACTTCTGGTGACTGATTACAGTTAAGGATAATTAAGACATGGGGACTTAAGAATAAATGAAGCTACTTCAGGGACATAAATCTGTAGTTGCAGTAATGTGATTTTGCAATTATGGGATAATTAAAAGGTAAATTGTTTAAGTTCAAGATTCAAGCACTTGATTGTCATTGTGTAAAACAATGAAATTACTTTTTTGACCTATTCCTTTCATTACTTTTATGTGTGTTCCCTGTGATACAACATCACTGGGATTGGGGGAGGACATTTAATCCACATCATGCCCCACATAAGCACGCTGCTTATTGTTCTAGATCAAAATGACTTTTTCTGCTCCTCAATCATACAAAATTAGATCCTTTTAAGTGTCTCGTTACAGGGGGATAACGAAAGAACAAGTAAGTGGGATGGTTGGTATTTTGCTTAAAGTGGATTAAATACGAGATCAATGACATTCAGCATGAAGTCACATCAGTCATAGCTGCATATCTGCATAATGTCGCCATGCTTGCTGTTCCACCTTAAACGGCTCTACTTGGCGATACGAGTATGCCAAAATTAAACTGCAGCTCTGCGGTGCGAGCTCCGGGTGCCCAGAAGTGGGGTGGGAGATCCGGGATGTCATAAAGCCCTTCCTGCTGCGATATCCCCAGAGTGGAGGCTCGCATGGTGTCAGGATGTGCAGAGTTGCCCCGTCTCCACCACGCCTATAGTATGGGTCGGCTCCAGAGTGGAGCCACGGATATGAAAGAGCAGCTGCCCCTGTGCTCTCATTCACTCGGCTCGCTTGTCAGCCTGCGGAGCCACAGTGCCGTTACAATGTCCTGACTGTGAAGAAGTCACACCTTTTCTAAAGCGATGCCCATGATATGTGCACCTGCTGGAATTCAGGAAGCGCCTCGAATAAATTGATATTTTGTCACAGCACAGGCAAGAATAAGGTTACAATTCATATGTGGCTCCGAGACAAAAAAGGATTTATTGAATTACACAGAACAAAAAAAAAGGGACAAAAATAACAGGACCACAAGAGAACAAAAGCAGGGGAAATAAGAACCAACTAAATAAACCATAAAATAAACACCAGGGAACAGAAACACAAGGAGAAGGACTAAGCACCAAACATATCTCCTAACACACAGCACCATGAGCACAGCTGCTATGCAGGAACACATCACTCACTGATAGACTAAAGAACTGAGCAGGGGCAGGCACTTAAATACGATACGCATCCAGGCTAACGAGGGGGCAAGGTGTGGAACACCAGGCAATCAGCCAATCAGAGAGGGCGCAGGACAGCAAGTGACGGATGGAACAATGAACAAACACTGAACCTAAAAAATACAAACTGGGAAGACTACACTTAAGATACAAACAGGACTAGAAGAGAACAGGACACAAGTATGAACAAACCTGAGATAGGGAAAGAAATGAAAAGTAAACACTATGGAAACAAAATAAAGCAATAAACACAAAATAAGAGATAGTAAGCCTGAAACATATGATCAGAGGGGTAACAGTCTCTGAGCTGCACACTCAACCTACAGAGCTATGCAACAGTCTGTGGAACAGGGAAACACACTAGGGACACTGGGGCTAAAGGGCAAGAGACAAGGAGGACAGGATGGCCAGTGACCCCTGCTGGCCAAGTGGGGAGGGGATAGCACCAACCCTGACATATTTTCTTATACAAATCAAGCATTTTCTGCATCTTAGGAATAAATATTGTTTTAGGTACATCAGTGATAGCTAATTATATCTCTGTTTGAAGATCTGAAAATCACTCAAATCTGGAACTCCCTAAATTGCAAAATTGCTTCTTGAAATATTGGTTCTAATTATGAAACTGCTAACCTTAAACCTCAAATTCCATGTGTGATTTCATTTTATATTAAGCACCCTGGGAGTGTTGACAGTGTACAGACATTGTATTGATCCTCACTGGCAGGCTCGTCCCCATGCGTGAATGCACACACTCACAGACATGCAAAATGGCCTACGCACTTGTAAGGGATGTGTTTGCTGCCGTTGACCAGGGCCAGGATGACATTGCCCAGGGCTGTAAGGGAGAGGCAGGGTCCCGCAGGGCCGTCACGGGTCTTGCTGGGCACCTTAGCACAGCTGCCCAGGTCAATCAAGTGCAGCCTGCTCCGGCCCCCCGACACTAAAGGGGGGGGGGTGGAGAGGGAGGAAAATTAGGGGATAAACAGGATAGAATAAAGAGAGCTCATTAGAGTAATAGAGAAGCAATTTGGAAAGGGGCTCCTAAATTAATATTGAGTTAAAGCAGTTCATGTAAATGTGGCATGAAATGCATTGTGTGCAAGGCAATAAGAAAGGTACTTGAATCAGTCGGCCAAGAGTGAAACCAATCAGTTATGCGAGTGGCAGAACCACGCTCATTCTGGTGGTTAATTCCCAGCATGCTCTCTGCTTCCTGAATCGCACACTCACAAGCAGAATTAAGTCAATTTCCCTCCTGACTTTGACATGGTGACCAGCCTCACTGCACCAGAAAAGACTGTACCTCCAGAGCAGACAGTATCACTGCCATCTGTGACATTTTCCATGGAAGCATGTCTCAGACAGCAAAGGAATGTCTGACCTGTCAGTTATAACTTTAACACCAAAGCACCTCTAAACATGTACTGCGTGTAAACTAGTCCCCTGGCACGGTGTATGTGAACAGGAGACTGGTGTCAGCTGGAAGACTGACTTGGTATTTTCTATTAACTATCCATCACGCCTGTGCTAACTGGCAACCACTAGCAGATGCCAGAATAGCACAGAATAACAGCTTGAGATGAAGCTGGCAATGATAAAAAGGCTTTAAGATGAAAGACCCCTGACAGAACAGAAATAGACCCTCAGTATGGCATATAAAGTCCTTTCCCTACATGGAAAATAAAGGCTTTTCAGTGAGAAAGTAAAAAATAAATAGATAAATAAAATCATGAAACGCAAAACATTCCTTACATTAGGAGTGGGCAATCTTATCTGCAAAGGGTATGCCGGTTTTAGGGGTAACCTTTAGGTCAGTCTTCAAATCCAGGTGTGAGGACTCTTCAGCCAATCAGTCCTCTAATTAGTAAACTAGGGCAGGGGTGTCAGACTCCAGTCCTGGGGGGTCGGAGTCCTGCACATGTTTGGGTTTTCCCTCATTTAACACACCTGATTCAACTCCTTCTGCTAATTACCTGTGGTAGAGAAGGGAAAGAACTAAGCTACACAGGGCTTGGCCCCCCAGGAATGGAGTTTGACACCCCTGTACTAGGGAGTTGCAGTGAAAACCTGCATACACAGCCGCCTTTTCTGGGTTACACTGCCCACCTCTTCCTTATATTTTACATTAATGAGAGATATAGAAGCAGAATGGTTTGGTGTCAGCTGTTCTCAGGTCAGGGTGTCATATGCCCTGCGCTGGAACACGCTCTTCTACATACACGCAATGCTACTTTTTTTTTCTTTAATTAAAACAACACAAAGCTACATGAGGCCTCCTAGTTCTGCAGGCCTGGTGCAAGTGGGCAACCAGACCACAGCCTGGTGGTCTTTTTACGATAACAAAAATTAGTCACATCCTCTGGAGGCAATCTGCAGATTCCGGCTGCAGGTGATTAGTGCTCATAGGGTTGAAATAAGATGTTCTGGTGTTTTTTAAGAGATTTTTTTTAATATGTATGTTTATATTCACTACTGAGATCTGAAATGCATTATCAAAATCAGCTTGAGCTGCTGACATAAGCTAATGAGATATCCAGGAGGATGCAAATTTGAAGAAACTGCTACCACAAACATAATTTAACCTTTTTAGTATGAATGAGGAAGTCTTAGAACACAAGCCATCTTAAGGGGAATATTTTTCTGTGAGTGCTCAGTCCATAAGGAAATGCTGACTGAGACCTTACACCCCTCTAGAGGATTCCGAAATGTAACCTCTGCTAGGACAGACTTATTAACAAGGATGATTCTTGCTGGAAATAACAGAAGAAACAGATTTAAATGAGATTCAAATTAGTTATACGGTAGTTATTTTCAAGTATCCCTGGGCCCTCTTAAGTCCATCAGCATATACAAACTCAGCCTTACTCTCCAAAGTCCTATTCACACCTGATATTGACATGCATCCTGGGTGATCCGATCATGTGAACAGCACTAAATACAGGTGTGAACGCACCCAAACCGCATGGAAAACGCATCGAGAGGTGGTTTGGGAGGCATTTGGCCACATTCCTACAGCAGTATCAACGCAAATGTGTCCTGGGCCGCACTGAAGGACCGCCTACTCAGCTGACGTCCGCGTTTGAGCGGAAGTACATACATATTCATTAGACACGCAAATGGTATCGGACATATGATTTACGTCAGAACGCAAGCCAGTGCAGAGTGGGCAATTGTGTACTAAACTGCATTGTGAACAACAACGCATATTTTCCCCTACAACACTAAAAAAATACATGTCATTTTTCTGGGTAGTTGGTTTAATATCACACTGTGTAATATCACATTGTGTCGCGACCCATTCAAATGGAGGTTGTCCGAAGTGCGCATCATTAATGTTCCGTGCCGATTCGGGACAAATAAATACTGTAAGAAGTTATTTATTAAAGATGTTTTGAAATATCCAGAGATCATATTTAATGTGCACTTTGATGAAGCTTCCATATTTATGTCAAAGCTGCTCCATGCTTTCTTAATATTAGTGAAATGTGCCGGTAAAAATTACATGATAAAAAATAAAAGGATTAGCGGTAAGAATGCGTTCAATAACCTAGATAATGTATATATTAATAAAATAACATATAATAGCAGTGTAATTTTTTATATAGCTTTATATCGAGTTGTCCCGGTGCTTGAACTCCTGGTCAGAAATTCAGTCCGATTCTGGTTCCTCAATACCTACCTTCTTTTGCTTACGCTGAATCATGTCTGACTGAGTAAGTTATCAGAACCTCTTCGATTTTCATCTTCATTGCTTATGAATAAAAGCTGAACTATTATCATATGCCAACCAACACAATGCATTACAGACTGAACCCTTTGCCCTGGAATAGAAAAGTATTAATCTAAACACTGAAAGACTTTTTTAATGCATAAATTCGTGCTGTGTTGATAATGCATGCATGCAACGTGAAAAGTTGAATGTTATTGTGAAAAAATATTTGGAATTATTTGAGAAATCACATTTGCATTATGTGAAACAACATTTTGTAATAATCACTGTCGAATGAAAATCACAACGATATTACGAAATACAAATTAAAGATTATACGTAGAAGATAAATGTTAACAAGAAACATAATACCCTTTATGAGGTGAGATCCGATTATAAGTGATCAGTCGAGACACGGGCGGAGATGCATCTTAAGGCCAGGTGTGAATGGATGTATTTAGTGCTGTCCACTTGAGATCAGATCACCCATGACGAATGTTATACCAGGTGTGAACAGGGCTTAAATGGCTTAGTACTATTAGTACTATGCGTGTGTCAGACAGATTGCGAGCAGTGCAGCAGACACCAAATGGGTGTATGAGACAGACTGTGAGACAGTTGAGCAAACCACCGGTCTGTGTGCCATTCAGACTGTGAGACAATGGAGCAGACCCCCAATCTTTGTGTCAGACAGACTGTGAGACAGTTGAGCAGACCACCAGTATGTGTGCCAGACAGACTGTGAGACAGTGGAGCAGACCACCAGTATGTATGCCAGACAGACTGTGAAACAGTGGAGCAGGCCACCGGTCTGTGTGCCATTCAGACTGTAAGACAATGGAGCAGACCCCAAATGTTTGTGTCAGACAGACTGTGAGACAGTTGAGCAGACCACCAGTATGTGTGCCATACGGACTGTGAGACAGTTGAGCAGACCACCAGTCTGTGTGCCAGACAGACTGTGAGACAGTGGAGCAGACCACCAGTCTGTGTGCCAGACAGGCTGTGAGACAATGGAGCAGACCACCAGTCTGTGTACCAGGCAAACTGTGAAACAGTATAGCAGACCCCCAGTCAGTATGCACTCACTGCCACCCTTCCCGGCCTTCTCCATGCGGTACTGGTATATGTGCAGGGTGAAGAGCATGTGTGACATTCGCCGATCCTCCTCGCTGCAGTCGGTTCTGCTGCTGCTCCGCGCAGCGATAGCGGCGTCCAGGAAGAAGGCAGCTTTCTCTGGGGAGGGGGCTCTCAGCTCGCTCTGGTTCTGGAGCTGGGGTGGAATGGAAGGGTTGGGTGAGCAGGGGGGGTCATTAGTACGAAAATTCTTCTACACACTTCTTGTACATTCCAATAATGTCTTAATCAGAGGGATGAATTGAAAGTTTATTTCTTTTACTTTCAATGCTGCAGTTATGCTCCTGAATAATTAATTAATATTAGAGAGTTAAATCAAGTTTCATCCTTTCTTTCCAAATGCATTCTCAATTACCATAACAGAATGTGCTTTTTCATAAAGCAGTTTAAAGGAAGTTTATCAACATATCATTAATCTTAGGGTGAATATGAGACAGATCCATAGCAGGATACCACACCCATGTGCAGTATGGTAGAAGTTTGGAGGAACTGGAAGGAACGAGTTAATGCAGCTGTTAAGGAAGATTAAAATGATCCAAAATGGAGAAATGACATGTTTATTTCCCATTCTAAGGATAGAATGACAGATACAGTATCGACGCAAAAACTCATGTAGCCAGTTTACATTAGCATTTCATTTAGCATTAAGGACTTTCTGAAGATGACAGTGGCACACAAAGTACTTCTCATTAAAGTGAGTACCTTTCTCCTCATTGTCTAACCTGCATTCCGCAGATGGGGTCCTCACAAAGGTAGATACCAGGACTCTGGCCGTCCTGCAGGCTGCCTGTTGATACTTCAGACAGGAGATCCTTCAGGACCTCGTCCCGCCCCCAGACCTCCACAGCAGATACGCGTACGGAAAAGCGTGACCCCGTCTTCTCCTTCCTCTCGTTGATGAGCTTGAAGAGCCAGGAGATGGCACAGGGTATGATTCCAAGATTCTGCGTGGAGTCGTCTTTCCCAATAATGGTGTACGACTTTCCTGTAAGGCACGGTGATGGACTGTCAGTCCTAAAAAACGGCTAAAAAAAACGCGGGTCTCACCCATAGTGAACCATGAGATTTCACACCTATGCTCAGTATATGTTACAGCCTTGGGAATAAAAAACTCAATCAGTCCACAGAAGTGGTTGTTACTTATAAACATATCGCATAGACCTAGTAAATTTTGAAAATTTGCTCTTCAGTTAATCACATGAGGAAAAACAACTACTTTAAGACCTTCACTGAACCATAGACCAAGCCATGTAAGCCATGTTGACTTCTTTGAATTGCCTGTCCTGCCAAAAATATCTCCATGATTGACTTAAGAAACCTAGGACATTATAAACAACATACAAGGCCCTGAATGTTCATATGAATAATGTTTATCTATCTATATGGTATATATGTCCATTTCTCTTATGCTATCCAGGCTTAGAATTAATTTTTGATTTGTATTCTGATTAATTTTGTGGTTAAGAATCTGTGGACTGTGAACTGTACTGTGAACTGCACAACTTTGAGTAGATTAATTTACCGTGAAAACAGCTACACTTATGTTAGATGAAATAGCCACACTTTTCAGAGCAATTTTCAGTTTGGCTGAGCATTTACCCAATTTTGCCCAATCAAATGCAGGAAGAGATAATTATATGCTACAATTAAATTGCTCAAAGGTATAGTAAATGCAATCAATAATTTGTCAACCCAAGTGATTGGCCATTTTTTAGAACTCCGTTATATTGCAGATACTACCCTCTGTGTTAATTAAATTCTCTTGCAATTAGATCTTGCAGTCTTTTGACATCATCTAGATGGTGCTAGGGCTGAATCCATTTTATTTACTCTGCTAACAGCACTAAAGCTCAACACAAATCAAAAGGACAACAACCATTTCAGTGGCCGCATTTCAAGTCAGAAGCATTTTTGGAGCATGAATTAGCAGACTGAAGGCACCCTCATAACTGTACCTCATATCTACATTTCTGTACATATACATATCTACATTACTGTACCTCTTATCTACATTTCTGTACATATACATATCTACATTACTGTACCTCTTATCGACATTTCTGTACATAAAAATATCTACATTATTGTACCTCTTATCTACATTTCTGTACATATACATATCTACATTACCAATCTACATTTTCATGCATATTTCATTAAAGAGGATCAGGTGAAATATAATGTTCAGTGGCAGTGGGTGACCCACTTCCTTCAGCCGAAGGCTGTATATGTCAATCAAACATAAAATAAAAGAATGTCTTGTGTCACTTGTGCTTTGCTGTCAAGATCCAGCAAAGATTCTAAGGCATTACAACTGTGAAAGTCAAAAAATACATAATCATTAGACATTTTGTGAGCAGGCACTATGCATGTATTATTAATGACAATTTTATTCTTTGCTTAGTCTCTTCATCATCTCCTGTGATCTAACAATGTTTCATTTATCATTTCTCATGATGCTCAATTAAAATTAAGTTTCTCTTTTGTACTATGATTGAACTCATTTGCCTGTATATACTTACAGTAGATAAGTGACGCTATGCTTTTTTCACATAGATAAGCACGCACACACACTCAGATACACATATACATTTTCACTTGCTCTTCCACATACTGTTATTCAGCTCTTATCAAACACACTGAAGAGCGATGAAGATACACTGCAATTCTTCAGTGAGTTCTTCGGCAGTCTTTACCCATCTTCAGCCGAAATCATGTCTGACAGCCATGCATCTTAACATTACATTGAAAGTGAGGCAAACGTTGCACTCAAGTTCAGGACAAAATGCAAGGAACTCCCCAGCTGCATGATGTAGGTCGGGTCCCAGGCCACCTGGACTGGCCAAGTTCCACTGATATGGGCTACACCCAGCTGTGCACATGTCTGCAGTCATTTGTTTTGCTAGAGCTCAGCTAAACATCAGTACAAGACACAAGGTTGATCAAAGGCAGTGTTTCCCAATCCAGTCCTTGGGGAAGCCCAGACAGTCCACGTTTTTGCTTCTTCTCAGTTCCCAGCGCAGCTGTACCAGGTATCCGGTGTTTCCGATTGACTGGGAGCTGGGAGAGAGCATAAACGTGCACTGTCCAGGGTTCCCCAAGGCAAGTTTGTAACTTGAAATGTTCGTAAGTTGTTATTCAACATCATGTTAAGGGTATACGCAAGAACAAAGAACTAGGATGCTGGGAGTACGCACGCTATGCTGCCGCGTGGCAGGAGTAGCGGCCAGAAGTCATACTAGGCGGAATTGGCGCGTAGGAAAAAAAATGGATGTTGCGGACAGGAAACGGGAGCCCAATGAACACAATTTGAAATTACAGTCCTCCTTCATTCGTATGTCTGAAAGTTCGTAAGTTAAAAGTATTAAGTAAGTAGAGGAGCGTCTGTACTTGCATAAACATTCAATCTCACACAGAAAATTTATCATACTTTTATCCAGTGCACACTCATGATTTGTTTCTACACACAAACATACACATATACATATTTGCTTGTACATACAGCATATTGCTAACAGAAAACACAAGTGGGGAACATTTTTATTTTATTTTGCTTTCGCATAGCCAGCTTCTGCACTGACAAATCCATCTTTGGCACCTCCACAGACGTCCCCTCGCATGTCATACATGCCCTAAACCACCAGCTTCTACATGTCTCTCTGACCCAGATCCTTCAACAATAATACCACGTCTCCTTCCCATCTTCTACACCAAAGGCCCATTACTTGTAAGATCCAGGCACCTTAAAAAGATTAATGTCCTTTTCTACATGGTAAAAACCTCTTAAAGATGCTCAACGATTCCATCAGATTAATAGTGGGTGATGTAATGTGGGAAAGAAGTCTGCAGATACTATTACACCCTCAATTAGTTTTTATTATGCTAAGAACCTCCATTAAAGAGTAAAAACACTTTATTGCACGTTGACATTTTGCCATTGTCTTCAGAAATCAACTGTATGTTTTTAAAACCTTCATAAATCACAGGTACAGATTTATTACCAATCCATTATGTTTCACTCGTGCTGATGGACTTCTCCTGCCCTTGTCTTATCAGACAAAGACGCCAAGGCAGAGTGCAACACTGATTTATTCAGCTTAACCATCAAGGCTGAGTGAAACAAGTCCCGCTGTTACTTTAAGCACTGTAACAGTTAATTCCTTCAAAGTATGAGTGCACGAGGGTCATTCCTTTGGCATCATTAGTGGATATGGAGACAAAGAAAAAGCAAATTCATCGTCACAAGGGGAATGGGGAGCACTTAAACAAGATAAAAGCCCTTAGCAGCACTTATTTTTGAAAAAAAGTAAACATTCAGTCACCCCCCAACAGCTGGCTTCAGTCTGTAACACACTCTCAGCCACAGGGACTTCAAAGCGCCCCTGGGCCGGTGATGAGAGGGTGTGGCCCCCAGAACAGCAAAGATACACGTGTCAGCAGAAGAGCACTTAGAGCATCCGGATGAATCAGACATTCCAACAGTGCGGGGGCCGAATGCCTTTTTTAAAGGATTGTGAAAAATTACAAAAACAACATTCCCCAGGGAGACAGGGATGATCGCTGAAATCTGTAAGCGGGACCCATTGACAGCTTCAAGATCAGCAGTAGAAGGATTGATTGTTTTAAACATAAATACATCCATCAGTCCATCCATCATCCATAAACACTATGCTGGCAGTATAAATAGGTATAATTCATTTTTTTTGTTTTCTCAATTTTTCATTTATATGCCCATTTTGTACCGTAATTATGCGCTTTACAAGCTATTTGGCATAGAAATCTGGCAAGTGGCAGCTAAAATAATTACAATTAAATTTGCATATAGAAAGACAGACATTTCAAAGATTAATGTTTAGATTGGGGAACGATAAAATATACTTTGGTATGCATTAAAAAATAACAGGTATATAAATGTACAGTGTTGGACGTAAAGTATGTCATTATAGTGCCATCAACCATTCAAGTTTGAAAATGAAATTAGAATCTCATGGTAAGGAAAATTCACAAAGAGCTGGAAGCAGATTCTGCCCATAGTATAGAAATTGTGCAAAACCAGAGAAGCCACAGTGTAAGCACTGCATACATACTCACCCAGCTTCGTGTGTCCAAAACAGAAAACGCAGCCGTCTGCTCCGTTGACCACAGACTGGATGACCTCTGCCACGGTGCCCGCACACACCTCAGCCTGGGCAGGGGACAGCAGGGGGAGAGGGCTAAGTATGGCAGATTAGAGCTTATAGCATGGCACACACTTCCATATAGGTATCAGCATCAGTACCACGCAGGAACCCTAGGCCTGCTTTCCTGTTAGTACTGGTTCAGGAACTCTAGGCCATAAATGGAACAGCTTGGTGTAAGAACAAATGCCAGGGGAAGGGGGACTTTAGTCAGCCCTAGAAATAAGCATACCTGGGACGCCTCGTGGGGGAAGGTGGCATCAAAGCCGAACATCCTGGGGGACACCTGGCTGCCACCAGTGCGCTTCTCCGGGGTGCCATGGGCCGCGCTGGCCACCGGTTCCATTATCGTCACCTGCTTCTTGCGTGGGTCCACTTTCAGGAAAGACCGTGACTCGGACGTCTCCGATGGCAACAGCGGGCAAACCCTCAACATCACTTTGACCTAGACAGATTTAAAGAAAAAAAAAAAAAAAAAGCTTTAGCTTAGTCAGATACTCCATCATCTTAATTTTATCAGAGGATTTGGACATTAAAGCAAGTCTTTTCATCATCGGTACAAAAACCTTCTAAAGAACACAGGTTTTCTGGTCTTCTGGATGTCAGACATTTTTTAATCTTCAATGGGGTGTGAAAGATCCGATAAAGCCCCTAAAAACTGGTGAGATGGTCAAAAGGGTGCTAGAAGCAGCCTCTACACAGCCTGCTGCACCTGACACAGGAGTGCAGAGCAAGCAGAGCAAGCACGGCTCTAAACTCAAGCTGAGGTCCACCTTCATATGACAGGTCCTTCAGAAGGTCAGCCAACACAGGGAAAAACGGTGAAGATGAAAGTCCAGACTCCCAGTGCATCCAAACCTCATACAGTGGGGAATCATGGCATCCTGTGATGAATGCAGTGAAAAGGCAGCCACCCCAGACCTGTGTTTAGATGTACACACTGCCTGGACATTAAAGTCTGTCTCTATCACTCTCATCCACAGCACAGCTCTTTATCTTCCAAGCCCCGACCACCAGCCGTCATTCACACCATGCATTGATCTGCCTCTTTATCGCACCTGCTTCTCTAACCTCACCTACAGATGGGCAGCTTTGACACATTCATCCATATACCTGGCAGACAAGATTTATAACTATTTTTATATTTCCTCTGTTAAAATCTGCCGCATTACTTTAAAGCAGCAGATCTGTGATATTACGTACTTCATGGCCGCACTACATTTGGAAAATGCTGCTTGTGTTTTGATGAAAAAAAAAACAATTAATTTGAACCCTTTACAACAGCCTTGAAAAGAAAAGGTAGAATTTAAAGTCCTCTGTTTGTTATAGTACATTTACCTACTGTTGCCGGTCCAGGACTATAGGAAATGTACTAGCTTGGCATCTCTCCATATGACAGAACGATTCTTGGTGTGGAATTATGGGTAATAGCCACATTGAAAGATGCCCCTCACAGGACACAGATGGCATCTTCCTGATGGGCTAAGCAACCCAAGCTTACTCTGACCTGAAGCTACACTAAATCGGTCCCCACAGATATTTCTTCTGACAGTGCTGCCCACTGATATATTTGTGGTGCAGTGCTCCCTTTTAAAAGTAAATTTGCTTGTGTCTGTGTCACTCTCGCCATCTGTTTCGCAATGAAGAACTGCAGCTTCCCCAAATGAATGGCCACATCATTCAGAACTGTTCGTTTGTCCATTAGGTCTCCGTCAAGTGTGTTATTTTTTTTTACACAAGACACAGATGAGAAAAAGAATAAGGTAAATCATTCCTGAGTTCATAAGTGAATACTGATAATAAATATGGTTTTAGACTAGGGCACAATGCATGTTTTAAGATTCAGATGACCATGAAAGCTGGGAATGTGGAAGTAAGACAAAAGCATAAAGAGAGATTGGTAACACTTTATGTGAAGCTGCACAAATAACATAGCATTATACTATTACTTGTGTATTAATTAACCACAAACTAAATCTTAGTTACATACCAATCTCATGTTAATTCATCATTAATGCATGTTTTATCTCAGGCAGTTAATATATGTGTATATATATCGAATTCTGTAAAATTTTGTGAACTGCTGAAGCAAGAAGTCATGAATAACACGTGAAATACTGTACCGATCTCATATTCGTTCATCATTAATTAATCGTAATACATCTTTCATTACAAGCAGTAACTATACTTGTTACTATATCTGTTAATCCTTTAAACCTTTGTGACATACTGAAGGAACAAGTCATGAATAACACGTGAAATACTGTACTGATCTCATATTCGTTCATCATTAATTAATCATAATACATCTTTCATTACAAGCAGTAACTATACTTGTTACTATATCTGTTAATCCTTTAAACCTTTGAGAAATACTGAAGGAACAAGTCATGAATAACACAAGCTAATGTTTGCCCCCTGTTAATGAACTTTTGTCTGAAGCGAAACTCAAGCTCATTCAGAATTTGTTCAGAATTTGTACCTCAGTAGTAACTGAGTTAATACTAAGTATTTGTGCCGTATCATGTAAAGTACAAACAAAAATTTATGGATTTCAGAGTAAAGGTCTGGAAAACTTTTTATTATTTATTGTCCATATTCAATGTTAGGCTTTCAGGAACATCCACTAGCTACGCATTAAACAGATTAAGATTTTGTTATTATACTTTGGTGCTGTCAAGTCTATCTGCATTCCTGACGAGGCACAGATTAAGCTGCTTGCATTGTAAAATATTAACATTGTGTCATAGAGTCTAACATGAAAATAATCACAGTATATATATAGTCAGGTTCAATTGATTACCTTTCCAGTGAAATTTCCATCCATTCATTTTCTGAACCTGCTGAATCCCAACTGGGGTCTCGGGGGGGGGGGGGGGGGGGACAATGGGTCCA
>JAODUD010000039.1:9343869-9364631 GCA_026784285.1 Stomatorhinus walkeri | reverse complement strand
ATAGCTTGGAGCAAAAGAAAGATGTAGTACAGGAAATGGAGCTGGCCTCCCAGACTGCTGAGGGAGCCACTTTATCACCCCGTAATAAGTTCCAGCCGACTGCCCCTGGAAGGTGAAGCCATTGCCTCTGCATCACTTCTAAACCATAAAGACTGACCATGTGCTGCCCCTGTGCTGCAGGGAGCTTATGTGGGCTCCAGCTGCGGTCCAGACAGTGACACAAACACAGTCACAGTTGTGGGAACCAACACAGAATGCGATAATGATATTCTGACAGATCCATGGAGGTATAGCACACTTTCACCTAACAGAGCTAACACTATATGCACTGTTGGAGAATCTGTAAGCATACTTATCAAATGAGCCAGGGAATACTATCGATAGTTTTTTTTAAATAGTTTACATTGTGAGGGTGTCCAGATCTCCAAGAATCGCCACCTTATCATGGTGGAGGGGATTGTGTGCCTCTGTGATCCTAGCTGCTACGTTGTCAGGAGCAATTGTCCCTGGTAAGGTCTCATGAGGCAAATTGATCCTAGGTGAGTGGACAGACAAAAGTGCAATTAAAAAAAACCCATGAAGAATAATGTAAAGGACCATGTTACCCTGCCCGGATTGGGGAGATTAGGGTCTCACCCTGAAGCCAGCCCTAGGTGTCTAGGTGTAAACTTGAAGTCTAGTGCCTGGTGGCCAGGCCTCTACCCATGGGGCCCAGCTGGGCATACCGCAAAGGAGTAACATGGGTCCGGCCTCCTGTGGGCCCACCACCTGGAGGAGGAGCTGTGGGAGTCAGGTGGCATTCGAATTACAGGCGCCTCGATGGACCAATCGACTGCTACTAAATCTAACTCTTGGCACAGGGAATGTAACACCTCAGGTGGAAAAGGAGCCTAAGCTGGTGCAGAAGGTAGAGAAATATCAACTAAATATAGTCAGGTTCACCTCAACGCATGGGCCGGGCTCTGGAACAAAACTCCAGGAGGGGGGCTAGACTCTATTCCACTCTGGAGTTGCCCTTAGTGAGAGGCCCTGGGCAGGTGTGGGTCTACTTATAGCCCCCCGGGTCAGTGCCAGTATGACTTTGTTGACTTTGAGTCGAGGGACAGGCTCTGACTGTTGTCTGTGTGTATGTGCCGAACACCAGTTCAGAGTATCCGGCCTTCTTGGAGACTTTGGAAGGAGACCTGCTGGACTAACTGCAGTTTGTCCATAATGAGCATCGTGTTCAAACGTAAGGGTGCTCAGAAGTGTACCTGGCACCAGAGGCTGCAGTTCGATGATCGGTTTTGTAATCATATCATCAGATCTACATCCATATGTTTTGGACACCTGGATGAAGAGAGGAGCTGAGCTGTCAAGTGATCACCATTTGGTGGTGAGTTGGATCCGATGGATCCAAGCAACTCTGGAGGGGGAAGCAGGGCTTTACCTATGCTGTTCACAGCAGGGATGGATAACTGTAGACCTTAGATGGAGATACAGTCAGGTGGTCCAAGGAGTATTTCAAGGACCTGCTGTATCCCACTGACATTTGTTCCTTGGAGCAAGTTGAGCTGGAAGACTCAGAGGGGGACTTATCTCTAGGGCTGAGGTCACTGAATTGGTCAAAAAATCCTTCAGTGGTAAGGCTATGGGGATGAACGAAGTTCTTGAAGGAGTTCTTAATGTTGATGGGATGTTAGACTCACATGCCTCTTGTATTGATGTTGGGGACAGTGCCTTTGGATTGGCAGACTGGGGTGGTGTTCCCAATCTTTAAGAAAGGGGACTGGAGGATGTGTTCCAATTTCATTGCTGTAGGCCATCATATTCCTGCATAAATGGAGTGAAAGTTTGGTTCACATCGGCAGCAATAAGTCAATCTCGTTCCCGGTCGGTGTTGGACTCTGTCAGGGCTCACCTTTATCACCAATTCTGTTCAGAAGTTTTATGGACAGAAGTTCTAAGTGTAGCCATGGTGCAGAGGGGTCAGGATTGCATCTCTGCCTTTTGTAGATGTTGCGGTCCTGTTGACATCATTAGGCTGTGACCTGCAGCATGTACTGAGGCAGTTGGCAGCTGAGTGTGAAGCAGCAGAGATGAGGATCAGCACCTCCAAGTCAGAGGCCATGGTCTCGACCAGAAAAGGGTGCATTGCCCCCTCCTGATAGGAATAAATTGCTGCCACAAGAGAAGAAGTTTAAGTATCTCAAGGTGTTTTGTGGAAAAGTGAAATGATCGTCAGTATTCTGGGTAGGGGGGGCCCCCAATTAAAGCTTTGCCTAGGGCCTCTGAAAGGGTACAGCCGGCCCTGCCAGAATATATACATAAAGTAGGTGCAGATCACAGGAACAAGTCAAGCTTGGAAAAACAAGATACTATAAAGATATAAATATATTCAGAATGATTCATAAATGTGCGTACATGGCTAAGGATGGCCCTCAAGCCATCAGACTGCTTAATATTTGACAGATAGTTTAATTCATATCTCCTCCTCTATCTATGCACCCCACCCTTCTTAGGACTTTTTATTCATTGATCCTACAACTTTTTTTTGCTTTCAATGTAACTATTAATTCTTCAGTATAACGTTCATTATGTATATTATCATATTACTTTAAGTGTCTTTCTGCAGTAGCTGATTAATGGTACAGTGGACCACTTTGCACTTCACTGCAGGCCTATAGTTTGACGGTATACCTTTCATGTGACAAATAAAACCCTTGAATCCCTTAGTGTTTCAATCAAGACATTCACTGTGTAATTGTCATATCTGGTTTAAATCCTACTTTCAGTTTACCTGCTTCAGGCATCATCATTCATGACACTTGTCTTCAGATGGTTTCACTCAGTCTACTAGCAAACTTAATCAGTGCTTGCTTGGGTTTCGTCATGATTAGCTATCTTGGCATTCATATCAGGTTTTTGATTCATTTCTGCTTTCTTATTTCCTGATTCTATTTGGCTTTGGAACTTGAATTGGTTTTGACTTGTGGATTATTCTCTGACTTATTGTCTCACTTAGTGTCCTGGATTCGCTCTCCTACATGCCCAACCCTGAATCGATCGGTAGTCTCATCCTTGCCGGTTTCATTTCAGTTTCGGTCCAACCCAAGCCGCTCATCTGCATACACTGCAGTCAGCTGCCAAGGCCTGACAGCACCGAGTGCTGAGAGATCAACCAGTCGAGGAAGAGAAAGTCTGACAGAAAGACCTGTCATTCTGTGTGTAAATCTCAGAATGTGTCCATTTACCAAGATCGAGCTTTGAACTGTGTTACTGAAAAAGAACTTGCTCTATGCCTGGGAAGGTAACTTATTACTCATCATCTGAATCATGAGTCATACACTCCTGCCCTTTATCACAGATACAGCCATGAGCATGAATGTCACCTTCCCTGTTTAGACATAGATACTGATATTTATATCATTTCTGTGGCATATCTGTTCGATCACAGCACAAATACACTTTTCAATACATTAAGGTCTACCTCATCTATTCAGCAATCTCTGTATGCATTACCACACTCAGAGACCAATGAGATTAATATCTGCTCAAAGAAAATATTCCCCATTTTATGAAATCTTTCCTTGTCTTTGATCCATTTCCTTTTTTCACAAATGTCATGGCCTCCTAATCTGATATTGTACTCAGTTTGGCATTTCCTTATCTAGCTAAATTTGTGTGCCCTTTAAACATAAAAAATACATAGCTCGACCAATATTTTAATCACACTGTTATTCAGTTAATTTTTTATTTTTTTATTCCCACAGAAGTATAATTAAGGATTTAAAATGTCTTTATTGTTAAAACAGCGATTGCAGTAGCCTACGTGTAGATTTACCATTTTTCTTAAAGTTTTGTATTTAGCGGATAGCAATGTTGCTTCAAGACGGGGGGCTCTAATCCCACCACAGCTGTGTGTGTGGAGTTTGCATGCCCTCCCGTGTCGTGCAGGTACCTCTGGATACTCCAGTTTCCTCCCACAGTCCAAAGACTTGCAGTTGCACGAACTGGTTGCTTAAACTTTCTATTAAATTGCCAGGGCACCTCATCCAAAGTGCTCATCTGTCCTATGCCTTGTATGGTGTGGGATAATCTACAGGAGACAGACCCTGCACTGGATCAGCAGTTAGAAGACGGATTAGTATTTTGGTAAACGCATAGGTTTACTGATACAAATTATACAGAATTTAATGAGACAACCCACTGGTGGGTAAGTAATATATCTATAACTAAGTTGTACTAAAATAAACAATTTCAACTGCACAAGCTATAGATCAGGACTATGCTGCTCCTGGATCTTAGGGCGTATTCACACTAGACGATCCGCATTGTGCCCAAGCACACGTGACCCCTAAAGTCCGCCTTGTTGATGCTCCATACCGCGGCTGTTAGAAGAGGCAGGTCAGAGCATGGTTAGTCAGACTCGGTCACGATCATCTAGTGTGATCGCTAAACACGCCTGGGTATGGAACACAGACATGACATTAATGACGCAAGTGCACGTGTACACTACCCGTGAACCAAACTTGGAAGACATGGATCGGATTGGCTGTACAGACTGTGTAATTTTTTTTTTTTTTATTTATGCAAAACTGTGCCGTGAAAGAAATTAAAAGTAACAACAAATATTTGACAAACATGGCAGCAAAGGATGATTTTGGTCTACAGCAGAGGTGCAGAGTTTGCCGGAAACAGTGGGTTCCCCCGACTGGAGCTGAGAATCACTGCTTTATTATTTGCTGATTGAGAGGTTCTGCTATAATATAATGTATTAACAGCCTCCTTGTTAATTTTACCAAGTATTATCTGACCACATGCATATACAAAATCAAACAGCAGACATAACATCTTTGACACACACGTCATTATTTAAGATGTCACCTTGACTACTGCTTTATTATATCATGTCTATAAGGTTCAGCTGATCTCTGTGATCAGGCACTTCTTCACCATCATCTAGGACTGTGGATTTGATTCTTCTCCCACTCCAGTGTATGTAGAAATTGCACTTTCTCCCTTGTGTTCGCATAGATTTACTACAGCCTGAAGACTTTGCAAGATCTCAAAGGCTTTAGAAATCTAGAAGAACTGGTGCCTCACTGCGTACAAGCCAACAATTCATACCAGCAACCTGCACTTTCACCTGACAAACAGCAAATGCAAAAATGTGCCTGTAAAAATGTATTTTAAATATTAATAATTATTCCTGTATTCATTTCATTTACTTTATTCTACTGGGATTCTGTATTTGTTAAAGCCAAACACTATGTATTTCCCTTTAATAGTTCAATTTGCTACCCAATAATTGAAAATATCTGTGATTGTCACTAGGTGCTTTAAATGAGGCGTCAGACTACATGCATGAATCAGCATATAAATACAGCCTAGAGTTAAGAGTCTTTCCATCCATTGTCTGCCGCTGGTTTGCAGGGATAGCAGCCTGAGCAGAGATGCCCAGACCTTCCCTCTTACCAGCCACCTCCAACCCCCCGGCGTTCCCAGGCCGGCTGAAAGTTATCATCTCTCCAGCGTGTCCTGGCTCTGCCCCTGAGTCTCCTCCTGGTTGGACATGACAGATGCCTGCACCACCTCAACTGGCCTCCTGAGTGTCAGAGCTCCGGCCCCTATCTCTAAGGCTGAGCCCAGACACTATGTGAAAACTCATTTGTGCTACTTGCATCAGCAATCTTACCCTTTTGGTCACCCAAAGCTCGTGAGGGTAGGAACAGAGACCGTCTGGTCTACAGCATCCGCATTACTCCCAGCGCGAAACCGATCCACCTGTCGATCTCCTGCTCCCTTCTATACTCACAAATAAATAAGACCACAAGATACTTAAAAACTCCTCCGCTTGATGCATTAACTCATCCACCACCAGGAGAGGGCAATCCACTTTTCCAGTTAAGAACCATGACCCCAAATTTGGAGGTTCTGACCCCATTGCATAATGGTGTTTTTGCTAATGATAAGAAGGGATGTGCCTGAATTGTTTTGTGACATTTTAGTTTTTTTCTGTACCAATACGTTCTGTTAATATTTGCCCATTTTGAAGGCTACGCAACTGTCAGTTGATTACCTAATACATGGAGTTTGAATGAACAAGTTATAAGCTATGTTGGCTTTTGTCATATTAGGCCTATAGGCTAATAAAAGTAATAACCACAATGAACATTGTCTATGATCATAATTCATAATACATTACACACAGTAACTGGATTTGGCAGAATCATGAACTTTGGATTCGGTATCTGGCAAAATCTAATAAATTAGTAGTAGACCTCCGTAGTAGGTCGTAGATTCACCTTCTGTTCACTTGCCTAATATATAATGGCACCTTTGACAACTTGATAGATACCATTGTAATGAGATAATTAATGTTAATCACTTCACCTGTCAGTGGTTTTAATGTTACAGCTGATTGATGCACATGTACCGTCTTTGCATTTTGTTTCACATTAACTCTACGTTTCACTTCGCTGTGCGCAAACAGCAGAAGGGAAAAAAAACATATGCAGTGACGTCTAGTTTTCCTATAATGTAATCAAGCAATCGCCCGCACTAACACTGCAATAAGAGCACCTCAAATCAAAGTTTACTTATCAAATGCACAACAGTAACACATACAGCAGGAGGTACAGATAATAAGATGAGTGCAAATTAATCTTCTTTTGTCATTCGCCATTTGATTCTACTGATGTGCAAGTCATCTGTGATGTCGACATTAACATTATCATTTGTTTGTTGAGTTTCGCATCAGTATTTCCCGAATGTTCTTGCACAACTCGCACATAATAGCGCATCGCCTATTATAGATGCCACATACATGTCAACTCACCAATGTGTTTATACCCAGTAGTTATAGTCACAGTGGCCCTGAGTGCAGCAAGTTGTTTCTTTCACTGGTTGGACATTGAGTATATGAATCATAACGAGGACTCAAAATTTGTAATCATCTCGATTACATAATTACCTGATGACATGACTAACTCTGTAATCAGATCATTAAAAACATACAAAAAGTTCTTCGTCAGGTTATGAAATGCAAACATATTCATAGTCAGCTAACAACAGAAACACACTCACTAGGTAACTTCAGTCAAACTGCATGTCTCTCACTTCCTCTCTATGGTCCATAGGGTTAAGTGACATGGAGCAAAAACAATATATGGGGATTTTAGGTAGATTCGCAATACACTAAAGTATATGAAGTGTGCTAAATGTTCAGTTTTAAATCAACACCTCAAGGGATTCTAACAATGATTCCTCACCTTACCCCTCCATGAAATCTCCTGGGCTGCTAAGTGAATGGTTTGATTTTAACTGTGAATTCTGTAAAACATCACACCTGAAGATCTTGCATTGCTTACAACCAAGAAGGAATATTATTGGTCTATATCCAAAATCTTTAACAGAGCCCTAATTTCAGTATATCAATATAAAAGGTTCTCTGTTATTCTTTGTCTTGTTTTCAAAATATACCAGCCAGCCCTAAAGGTCCGTTGTATTTCATTGTCCCCGGGAAACTTCCATTGTTTTGCGGCACACTTTCATTGTGTTGTGAGTGTGAGTTTTTTGTTTTACATGTGTTTTCTGAATGTGCAACGTGTCTGTTACTTCACTGTGTGATTGGAAATGGTTATCATTTGATTAACGTGTTTCAAACATTTTTACTTTTTTGACACTAAACACCCACCATACTACAGGCCTTCTATAAAACTTGCTAGAAAAAGCAGTACAATATACACATCTATGATAAATATATTGTTAGAAAATGTACATCAATACATTTTCTTGTTCGTGATAAATGTGCTTAGTCTCCCAAATATAACATAATATTATATAACATATAATGTTATGTAACAGAATATTTTGTCATGCCTCTACCTCACACTGTTCGACGTTCCTTGTCTTGGTCTTTGTTTACAGTCCCTATCGCTGGACTTTGCAACCAGAAAGGCTTGATTTGCATGGTTTATGAGCATGCAGTTCATTTGTATTGACCATGTATGATTTTCTGTGGGCGTCTACTGCACAGAATTTTGAAGTTGTGCACATGCTCTTATTTACGGTGGGAAATGAGCGAACACAAGGTTTGATAAATCCTATTCTTATGTCTGTGTATGCATTTTGTTTTCTTTTCATGCCTATGCAGGACAAGTAGGTACAGAAAACAGATGGATGGATGGATGGATGGATGGATGGATGGATGGATGGATGAACGGATGGATGGACGGACAGATAGATGGATGGATGGATGGATGGATGGACAGATGTATGGATGGATGGATAGAAATTAATAGCAAAGTTTGATAAATGAGGCCCTGGTGTTTATAAATTTGGTGTGTGTGTGGATGCCATGTGAGGGACTGGTAACCCAGACAGCTTGTGTCAAACCCCATGCTTCCTGCTATAAGCTCCAGACTCGCTCCAGACTCGCTCGTACCCTGCACAGGATGAACTAATAAGGAAATTTGATGAATGAATGTTAAACATAACTACATACAGTTCTCCACTAGGGCTGCTGCCTGAAAGTTAATGGTTCAAACATTCAGTCGGAGTCCCTGTATTTCAACTGTGAGTCCAAGAGTGTGCATTACAAGATGAAACAGAGGAAAGGTTACAAGAGGGATGAAATTTCAATGAGGAATTATAAATAAGGGCAATTGTAAAAATATTTTGCTAAAAAAAACCCACATTAACCAATGATCTGGGCATTAGTGATGAGAGGGTTGACCCACTGGTCCGGCTAGTTAGGGTCAGCTTACCATAAAATATCACAGGTGTGAGCGGCTCAGGTCAGTGACAAAGCAGTGTTCCAACTAAGTTTAAATTACTTACAGAAATATTGTGTGCAATCAGCTATGTGTTATACACAGTTTTCAGTTACATGACTGGCTCAGAGACCTGAGGTGTTTCTCAATGCCAAGCATGCAAAGATCGTTAAGGGATGTTAGGATGTTAAGGTGTACTTGCATGCTACTTATGAATGTTCTATGAATACATTATGAATGTAGTGCACTGAATGTTTAATGAATGCAATATAAAAGCATTATGAAAGTGCAGTTAATGTAAAGCGTTACCTTTTATTTAAATGAAGGTGTGTGTTTGACTCCTACTATCTGAGGACCCCAAATATTCATATTCAACAGCCAAATCTGATTCAACTGAAAAAAATCTGAACCAGATACAGGTACAGCTCCACTCATGAATGATCACAACATGAAGAATGACCTCCAAAAGAGAACTAGGTGACTAAGGTTTCAAAATGTTAAACGGGTTAAACAGGGGACAAATTCATAAGTTATTCATTCTTAAAACTTATACAGAAAGTACACCCACCTAAACCTAAATTCCACCAAATGTAAAACTGCACTAGAGATTATTGATGAGACTGAGCCAATTTGTTATGTGTGTATGACTGCGTGGAAGCAGGGATGTATGAGCAAATTTCTTTTCAAGTACCATGGATCATTTCTAGAGCAGTAATGCAGCTGAAAATAATAATTATGAAAGACTTAATGAATTACCCAGCTAATGAGTACTTTTGTATTGCGCTGCTTCACAGTACACTAACCCAAAGATCTGAATCTGATGAATCTGTCTTTGTTACATACAAATAGAAGATTTTTTTTAAAGAAACTTAATCCAAACTCGCACTCGATGTCACCTTTGTTCTTTCTCACAATTAGCTTTAATTAGTGTTTTTTTTCCCCCTCTTCTCAGTCAGTAAAGTTAAAATAACACATGTTAAGTATGTTCTGCGAGCTGGCAGGGGGTAAGCTAATGGCGCAGGGTGGGGTACGGGTGGTTAGCATTACCATGGTGGGGGATCACCAGCTGCATGCCTACAGGTAACCCAGTTAATGGAACCCAGATGTCCCTGCTAGGAATAATTGCCTTATTAAGGGTTTTATAGGGTCACTTGGGCAAATTTTGGGGAGGACTTGAAGTAAAAGGCACTTGGATGAAGGCCTTGCAGGAGGTGGCGTGTAATAAAGGTCGTTCTGTTAAAGGACTCTCTGCTGGTCAGAGCAACGTAACCGATGTCTTATTGAGCTGTCTTGTTTGGTAGAAATATTAAAGATGGTGTTTCCCGCTGGATGCCTGACAAAAGTCTTCCCCATAAGACCCTTTGCCACATCTAACTCTTATTCACGGGGGGGTTTGTCCTACAAACCTAGCTTTCTGTAATACCGGGGTGGCTGCCATGGCTACTGCATAGCAATGAAAGCTAACTCCTGCATCCCTCCCCTCCTATATGTGGAAGTCCCCTGTGCCTGAGGGCTGACGTTGGTGACTGCCTGAAGTAGGTATCTTCTTGTCAATGCTGCTGGTCCCTTGGCCCTAAAACAATATTATTTTACTGCTCGCAAGAACAGCTGCTTTTCTTCTGGTCCTGAGACCAGACCCTAGGCTGACTTGATCTAGCTGTGATTCCTATAGGCCTTAGACAAGCTAACAGGCATTTAGAGGCTAGTCATGCTCGCTTCTAGCTCGTGTTTGCTTGTGGCTCAGGTTAGCTTGGAGCTAAGGGTGAAGGATGAAGTACAATAGCGGCACAGGGTTAGGTTTGGTTGTTCTCTTGTCATTGCCAGCAGCATACCTTTGGCTCATCCGGTTAATGGAAAAAGGCCCTGGTTGGACTAATTGCCTTCTAGGGAGTTTTATAGGGTCTCCTGGGCGAATTGGGAGCTGGATCTGAGGAAGACCTCCCCCCATATGTATAGCAACTTGCACTTGTAGGAGATTTCATTCCTTACATTCAGTCTTTCTGAACTTTAAGAAAGCTTTAAATTCAACTTTTGTATTAATCCTACTAGCCAAGTACACTAGTACTGGTAGTACACTATAACATGTGGATTTGGTTGGACTTGCTACAGAAAGCAAACACAGTTTTTTACAAAACACCTACTGTATGTGACAAGTGCTTTCCAACAAATAGCTTGTTGTTGTTTTGGGTGATGTGAAGGATTTTTTGACTTGATTTTTGATGGCAGTGTATGGATCAGTGAATGTGTTAGTTCATCTGCCAATCATTCCTTTAACTGATACTATACACACCTGGTAATACAAATAAATCATGACACTTTGCCAGTCAGCATGTGAGCCCACCTGAAATGTTACTGCTCACAGCTGCTGTTGAGTCATGGCATGAAATGTTGTGTCTTTGGAATTGGTGTTAATGCTGCCTTTTACCTGCTGAGGGAGTGTTAAGTGGTGGTTATGACATGTTCTGACACACAGTCTAAAATCTCTAATGTAGAAAACTGAGATGTCAAAGTATCAACTTACAGTAGAAAATCATAATCCTTCATAAAAATAACATCAATCTTCCATCATTTGTTTTGATCAGGTAAATGTAACAGTACTCTTAAAAATATACTCCCTCAGAGAGTGTAGCGAACATTTCAAATTATTTAGTATTTGATAGAGATAACAGCCTTTATGAAGGCACGCCAGAAAACCTCTGAATGTTATTGCCAAAAATATGTCGTTGCTTAAACAGTTCAAGGTAATAAGTGCTGTTAGTGACCCAGGGATAAGGTTCTGGTTATTGGACGTTCAGAGCATTTTCCCCCGATATAAATGCAATGTTTAGGCCACCTTAGCCGAGTCAGAGTCGAAAGCATAACTTTGACAAGTGGAGTCTGAGTCAAAGCCCAGTCCATTACCAGAGTCTGGGTAGCACAATTTCCATTCTAGACCTTGAATCTGAATTCAAGAATTATAAACTGAAGACAACTATTTTAGGTTTACATTTAAATTCATTTAAGATGACCGCCAACTAAGAAATAATTACTTATGACTAAGAAATAAACGATTTGTCAAACAGGAAGGGAATAAACAGGCCTCCACTGCATCCTGTAGTAATTATTATTATTGTAATTATTAATTTCATTGTAACATGACTCTATCCAGCTGGGCACCTAAATTTGGTTCTGGAACCAAAGACTATGGATAAAACAATATAAAGTTTCTCGTAAATGCTTTATTTAACAAGAATCTTATTAAACACTATAATTTGTGTACACAAAATGTTCTGTAGTAGATCTACTATGAAACACACTGTTTAATATCTGGGATAACTGGGACTCTCCACTCTACAAGCATAACATATTGGTTTTGCATTCCATGAGCATTTTATGGCATAAATGTGCTCAGTAGGGGTCTAAAAAATTACTATTTTAATGTCAACTCCCCCCAGATCATTCATACTACCATCAGGCCACTGAGTAAGACCTTTAAACATAGGTACTGATCTGATATTAAACTTCACTGTCACCTGTGTATCTCCGGAGACCAAGGAGGTTTATGTGAGAGAATTTCAAACAGGTATTAACAAAATGCAACAATAATTACAAGATTGGCTATCTAGCTAAATAGCTATATCTAGATTACTATGTAAAACAAATTTTGGCTGGACACTGGGCTGGTCATTGCCTCTCAATAAGCCGAGTTTGCCAGCCTTACCTACTTGACTTTGTTTTCTTTCCAGATGTCAGCTGAAACTAGAAGTGGTGCCAGCCGCCTCAATGATCAATGATTTGCAATATTTGCATTCCACAGTGTGCATCTTTTTATTGGATGTCTTGTACAGAAACTGCTTATAGTTTATGTATGCAAAACAAATAATTGCTTGCTTGGGTGAAAGTTAACTGCATGTATTTGAGTTTGAGTCTAGACCAAGTAAAAATTCACACAAGTACATGATAACAAGGCCAAGTCTATTCATATGTGAACATAAGACCATGTCAAGGACCACAACTTTAGCAGACTTTGATTTAGCAGAAATAGAAATAAATATAGTGACACCTTTTATATTAAAAGTGAGCGGGCTTTTTATACTGTAAAAGTAATGTGACCATATTTAATGGAAAAAATTAACATGGTGGAAATGGCAGTGGTCATGTTTCAAAATTTCACTGACAGTGTATGTTCTGTGTCTCATTCAGCAGGGTAACAACCAACATGTCTCTCCCATCATCGATCACACTGTCCTGTATTCCTCGAATCCTATTCAGGATGCTGCCATTTGGACCGCAGTGCTACGTGATGCCATGTTTTACATGCATTGTCTGTTAGCTGGTAAATGCTATGCTAATGACTTGCAGATACAAGTCAATAAAAATGAACATAGATGACTATGTAATGGACACAATCTGTCACACATGCAAGGGATACAAATACAGACGATACTGTCATCAAAGAAGCTATCAAAAGCAAAACTAAGCCTATGCAAGTGTAATTTTTAAAATGTGTTTGTGCTCTTTGTCTCTGGAAAGCAACACTAAAATGGTTTTTCTCATTTAATTTACCCTTAGGCTAGCAAGGACGTGCAATTTTTCTCACGTGCTGCCTACTCTAGCTGTAGAGAAAAATGGCCAGGAAGAAACAGAAGCGAAATTTGGTGAGGACCTAAAAGTTGTAGAATGTTCTGGAAGTGCAGGAAGCATCAGAGAGAAAGCAGGTTTAGCAGAAGCAGAAAAAAAAATGACTGAGCAGAGAAAATATGTTTGAAGCTCCGCCATGTTGACTGTTTCTCAATGCTGCTCCTGTCTCTGCAGGTACACTGATATCATGGCTTTCACACGATTAAGGACTGCGGGGAATTCTGCCTTTCACTTGGAGAATAATGCTGAAACTCAACAGAAGGCCCTTGTTAACCTCCTTTGGCATACTTAATGTGAAACTAAATGACACCCAGCAGATGTTTAATCCTTGTCCCAAGAGCACAAATCTCACCTAAAGAATTTCAAATGTTTATTTTCACGTCTGTAAATCATCACTTATTCCCACGCTCCTGTCTACATGTTGACTGTCCATCCCTACATCTGGCTGTTATATGAAGGCCCGTGGGCCTCAGCACAGAACAGAAGCATTTCACCTGTCATTCAGTTCTGCTGGATTCTTCATACTGTTCACAGCATCTGGTTAGCTTAACTTTGCAATCCTTGCCACTTACTGTTTATACACTTCCTATCACTTTCAAAACAAACATCGTTTGGGTAAACCAAGATTAAATAATGTGAGTGAGTGGAACTCCCACACAGAATACTGTCTACTGGGCCAAACACTCTTTATAACTTACCAAATGGTGAAAATCTACATCTGTTATGCGTGAGGATGATAATCTAGGTGACACAAACACTGTTTTTAGTGTAGCAGTTTTACAGCTGACCTAGAATTTCAACCAGGGGCCTGCGTCACAATACTTGTTTAACAAAGTCAAGCTTAGAAAATAAGTTTCAGCTTAACAAAAAACAAATACAATCCGAAATAAACAGTATCTCAACACTAACGATCAACAATCTATGTCGAAACCTTTCTTACTGAAACTAAGGTTACTTCCTGAGTACGTACCCTTAAAAGCAAGTCATGTGCACCAATCAGCCAATCACGTAAGCACGGATCGCAACAGGGCTACGTATTTCAGTGCAGTGGAACATAAAATTAGCATGGTAAACTATGAAGAATTCTAAAGTACAATAACAGCAAAGAGCTGCCGTGAAAGCTGGGAAGGCATGCTGCCGTGGCATGCTGCAGCAGATCGCTGACAACGTAAATGCTTACATACAGTGTGATTGTCATTTAAAAAATGGCAATGATTGTTTTAATTTCCAAATGGGCTTGTGGTTTTCATAATTCTTCTTAGTCATTTTATTCATATTCATAATCCCTTTTTATTGTTCAATATTAAATGAACTTGTCACCCTTCAAAACCCATTCAATATTCCTTTATCACAGACACACACCCGTTTGTATTCATTGTTGTCCATTCATTTCTATGGGAAAAACCCTAATCCCAGTAATGACAACCTTAACCTTAAAATACAATAGTATTGACATTTTTAGGTTTTTGATTGCAGTCACAGATTGTTGTAAATTTGAGTTTCCCCTAGTAGGGACCTAAAAGAACTGTCCCCACAACGTCAGTATAGCAGGTTTTTACCACATTTTGAGCCCGACAATTTAATATAAACATGACCACAAGAGCGCACACATACACGCACACACAAACACAGAGGTTTGTAAATATATCTTTGTGAGGACTCTTCATTAATTTCTATGGATAAAACTCTAATCCCAACAAACAAACAAAATGCGAGACTTTTGGCTTTTTTAGATTTTCATTCACAGATCTTTGTGGGGACCTGAAAAATGACAGATTTTTATCATATTGTGGAGGATTTGGTCCCCACAATGTAATGTAAACCTATTCCATACACAAACACACACTTACATATATATGGGTATGTGGCTCAGGAAGCCTACAAAGGGAATAAATCTCAGTAGAGCAACATCCATTTTCATAATAATTACATCATTCAGAATGCAAAGCGTAGAATAAATGTACTGACAACTATCAAACTTAAGGAGATAACCATATCCAACAAAATGTGGTTAAAACACTGGGATACGTATAGATTATGTATTTTTGTACATCTTTATTAACATTTGCCCTGTGTCCATTCCCCACTAGTGACTGTAAGCAAGCGGCAGCTATTGAGTGTGAAGTGCACTTGCAGACGGCGGTGAGTGGCTCAGCAGGATGGTCACATGTCACATGCCCGTGAGCCCTTCAAAAGGCCCTTAACCCCCAGCTCCAGGGGCGCCTCACATTGGCTGCGCTGTGCTGTGACTGCCAACTTACAGGGTAGACAAATAGAAGAATTTCAGTGTACCTGTACTTGTGAAAATGGCAAATAAAGGATTTATCCTTTACCAAAAATTCAAATATGAATTAAAATTGATGTGTAATGTAATATGTAAAAGCAAGGGGTGTGTAAGAGTTGCTATCCATTGGAAATGCTGAACCAGTATGTCGTTACAGCAGAGATCGCCGCTTGTTATAGATGTTAAGGTTTGGCACACACAGCAAAAGAGCTCGAAATACAAAAGTGATCCATATGCATCTCTGCCTATGAACATCAAAGGGCTGTGATTAAAAATGGCTTTGCTTGCTTGTTGAAAGATATGACAGCCGGAAGTGTGAATATTGAATATACAGCTAACTTTACCGTAATCACAGGATTCTCAATAGCAGTCAGGTAATGTACTGGCTTCTAACTTTAACTGGTCCCAGCACTGTTTGAGAATCAACTCCTTCTCTTTGATTGGTACCAGCACTGTTTCAGAATCGACTCCTTCTCTTTGACTGGTACCTGCACTCTTTGAGAATTGACTCCTTCTCTTTGATTGGTCCCAGCACTGATTGACTATCGACTTCTTCTCTTTGATTGGTCCCAGCACTCTTTGAGATCTGTAATGCTGAAACCTAACATGTTACATAGCGGGGGTGTTCCACAAAGCAGGATTTCTCAGTTGTCTGTGTTAACTTAAGTTAGAAGTTATGATTGTGCAATAAGAGTTTCAGTAAGAAGCATTCCTACTGGACAATCATGACCTCTAGCTTACGTTAACCCAGTTAACTGAATAATCCTGCTTGGAGGAACAGCCCCCAGGTTAGGCATGTACAGTGAATTACCATGGTGATGCATCTCACTGAAAAGTAAACCAGCACCGTGATATTGGATAGCCAGTGTTACATATAATAAGCTATTTGGCTAAACAAGAAATCGGCCTTTGTGATATAGGCCCTTGGTCACAATGCCAAGATGGTGACTGTTGGCTTAGATAGTGAGGAAGGCCTAAATAAACAAGCTGTAGCATCAGTCCTGAATCGGAGGCCCTTAAAATTATGAGTTTAATTGGGACAAGGCAGTTCCATTTTGCAATATACTGTATAAAGAACCCAGACCATTGGCATCCCTTCTAGGGTGTCCCCTTTTTGTGCCATATATTGCTTAGGATAGTCTCCAGTTCCCTCTGTGACCCTGACCATGACAAAAGGTTAGTGGATGGATGGATGGATGGATACAACACCAAACAAGGGTATTTGTGCAAGCACGCTAAATGTTATATGTAGAAGAATCTGCAGTCACATTAGAAATTAATTTAGTACAGTGCTACTGAAAAGCATTCAGGTATAATATCTTTTCTGAAGTGTGTATATCAAGTAAGAATGCAGTACTAAAAGGAATCAGGCGCTCAGAGAGCACATTCATACCACACAAATCCAAAATGATGTTCATCTTAAAAAGGGATTATGAATTTTCATGTGAATGAATCTATTAAGCATGTGGAAATGGGCTTTGAGCCGAGCTTCCCGCAGAGAAGGAGCGCTTGGCAGCCTGGATACTAGCTACAGAGACAAAGGAGGGATCGATGCTGTACTGAAACACTGGTTCCGGTACCGGTGAGAGATACCAAATGTCAGGCTCAGCGGTGGCTGCTGAGAAGAGCTACATAATTGTTGTCAACATACATATCAGTGAATGATAGCATTGAAACCAACGGTTTAAGGTAAAGACCTTTCATACCAAACCAATGATTGGCTGGCCATGAGGACAGGAATACTGTGTTACATTAAGCACACATACAGTCCTCTGGTTCTGCTTAATCTAATCACTGTGTGAGACACAGGGAAGCTGCAGCGTAACCAAAGAAAAGAGCATCATGAGGCCCGACGTTCCTGCAGCCAGGCCCTTCAGTGGACGCTGGGTAGGGGGGTGTTTGTTTAGTTACATGGTTACTTTAGCATTACTTATCAGGGTCTTTCACAGACTTTACTAAGACTTCTTTTATCAAAGAATTTGAGCATCAAATGTTTGTGGCTTCAGCTATGGCTGGATTTATCTTGCCTTCACAGGAGTCCAGACACCCATTTGTTAGAGGATCTTGCTGTCAGATGAACACCACAAAGAATAGAGCCTGTGTTTCTTCAGCTCTCCTTGAATCCAGCAAGGCCATCTGAGGGCCGTCTTAAGTCAGAGGAATTAGGACGGAGCTAAGACCCCCACTGGAGAAGCCATGGTAATACGGGCCATTCAGCCTGTCAGGCGGCTGACAGAGACAGAGCCAAGCGTCTGCCCTCCGACCATTACAACACATGTCTGCGTCTCAGATCAACAAGACCAGACACACCTGGCTTTGCGACGAGGTCACGCTCTTCACTTTTTTGCAATAAAATGATATTAAGGCTAATTAGGAAACTGGAAAAAAGAAATCCCCATACAAGTTCCAAGTGTAAACAAACACACATTCAGTCTAATCTATAATGTGAATAAAAATCAAGTAACTGATGGTTTCAGTTTAAAGGATTGATGTCTCAAGCACATTCTAAGATTGAGGCATGAGTCAGAGACATGCCTACAAAACATTAAAATAGTAAAAGCAATAGCAGCTTAATAGAAGAGCAATAACACAAGGTGACATCTAAAGACTCTGTATCAGGGGCTAGAGACTTAGCTTGGATAAGATACTATTTAGAACAGTCCGTTGCTACAAACTCGGATGCATGTGCATATGATGTCAAGTTTGGAACATGAGCAGAGGGAATGCCAGGTTTAATGGTGCATGAAATGATCTAGAAATCTCCCTCCTGAATTCATTTCTTATGAAAAAATGATCGCGCTATCCGTGGTACTAATATTGGTGGCAGCTACATGCAAGGAGATAGCACTATGCTCAGTGTTAAGAACCCAAATGAATGTCTAAAGAACCGATACATTCATCATGATCATTTGTTTTTCTGCAATGGCTCCCAATCACTTCCAGTGAAAGAGAACCACAGTAACACTAAGTAAGGCCATCTCCTCAAGGCTTTCAAGTGCGTCAGCCATAAGCTGCCCATTGGCCACCCACTACCTACAATGCATCCTATTATATTCCACTTCAGAGACACACAGGGCTCATAAATGTGACATCAGTATGCAGGCTACATATGTCATGTGACATGTCTGTTGGCAGGTTACACTTTCCCTCCATTTTACTGTCAGTATTCAAGCAATTAGTAACAGGCTGAACCACATAAAATCACACATATTGCATGACCTCTCAGACAGAATCTGTTGTCTTGCTCATGAATCTTACCTTGATTGGCTTTATTCTGTTACCTTATTTGCTCTGAGTGTGTAGAATACACTTTGCGAAAGGAAAAAGGTTAGAGATTAAACAGGGCACGTTTGGCTTCAGAATTGTCATGTCCATTAAAAGACTTTACAGGCAGATGTCACCCACAGTGGTTCAGCTAAAATTACAGTCCATCTGTATACTAACTGCCCATCCTGGTCTGGGTTGGGGGGGGGGGGGGGGGGTTCCAGGCAACACCGGGGACCAATATGATGAACGGCCCGGGATGGAACATCAGTCAATCACTCATACAATCATACACTACAGGCAGCTTAGAAACTCCAGCGACTGCATACCTCTGGACTGAAGGAGGAAGTCAGACTAACTAGAGTAGGGGTGTCAAACTCCAGTCCTTGTGGGTTGGAGCCCAACACATTTTTGGTTTCCCCTCATTTACCACACCTGGCTCAACTCTTTGCACCTCCTTATGCTAATTACCACACAGCTCTTGAGGTGAATCATTTGCAGTGGAACAGGGAAAGAACTAAGCTACATAGGGCTCCGCCCCCCAGGACCGGAGTGTGACACCCTTGACCTAGAGGCAATAGTGCTGCCAACTGAGCCACGGTACCACAGACTACAATTACCCCACCTTGACTTTTGTTCACAGCCACAGTGAACGCTTTGAATCAGACGCATAGCAGCATCCAACAACAAAGCTACTGTGTCCATTCGCAATGTCTTCACGCTTCCAAAATGGATTTTCACTTGAGCAGGTCAGCACGCTCCCTGAATCCAGGTCAGCGGTGTTCCTTTAAGGAGGTGGAGGCTAAAAGAAATTAGCACCCGAGGTTGCAGGTGGCAGTTTTTCCATCCTCCCTGTAGCTATAAATCCCCCCCCCCCCACAGGAAGTCGCGGTGCCCCCAGAGACCCCTCTCTCCCACTCGCGATTCTGTCCTTCCCCTTTGATTTTTATCACCGTCTCCGCGGCGACCTGCAGTAAAAGGTGTAGGGACACGTAACGTGTGTAACATGAACCGGCGGCCTCAAGACTTCCCATCAAAGGCAGGAAAGACACACCAGCTGCAAGACTTCAGCTTCTTCCGAGATGCATGTATGTGCTTTAAAGCCCTGTCTGCTGCGCTTTCTTCAGAGTTGTTCGCTGAATGTTTTAGGACTAAAGTTTAAATAAAAAATTCAGAGTATACCTACAAGTGTTTTCAAATAGGTTATTTTATGTGTAATGTAAATTTATTCCATTGTGTAATAAGTTGAATGCCATCATTTGTACAGCATAAAATAAGCGCGTGAAAGCATATTAGTATTAGATATAGCAGAGATGTTCCCGGATCGGCGGTTCTGAAAACTGGATTTCCTGGTGCTTCAGAGACCCAGTAGAGAGAGGGAGCAGCCGGAGGTTCAGGAGGCTCCACGAGCATTAGAGTATCGTGCCGCATCTCTGCCGGCTCTGATCAAAAGCAGCGTATGAGCGCTCCAGGCTGTGCTGCAGCCCTAGCATTGACGTCATGCAAATATTGTTGCACTGTTAGCACAGCAGGACCTGGTGCGGGCGCCTGGAGGAGTTAGGCTGCTCTGTGGCACAGCTGTGTTCCTTTAGTGCTCATCACGCTGCCACACAACACAAGAACTGCAAAACATCACATATTCAAATACATACTGCATCACTTGCTTTAAAGCTCCGATCTGTATTGTGTAGAGGATATATACTAGAATCAAAAATGAATTCCATAAATCTTTAATTTAGGTATTTTTTATGTTCCCAAACAAGTATAAGTGAATCTAATGCAAGGATGACCACTTTGGGTTGAGCATTGGGGGGTTGAGGTCTCCACCCATTATTTTG
>JAODUD010000039.1:9308853-9333261 GCA_026784285.1 Stomatorhinus walkeri | reverse complement strand
GCCTGGGCTAGGATCTAGCCTCCCACCCCCATCACCCTGACCAGTGAAAGGAGTTGGATGGATGGATGGATGGATGGGTAGAAATCATGGCATGAAATCTCAATGGCCTTCACCCTTTTTTGCAGTGTTGCTGAGGTGCCCCTGCAGATCTATTAATTGAATAATACTTAATGCAAAATGATTTTGCATTGCAGCAAACAGTGAAATTCTTTATAACGTGAAAAATGTAAAATTATTTGATTTACAAAATCTTAATTGCCATTTCTTAATTGCTTAAAAGCACTTTCTAAACAAATAAAAGGTGTGTTTAAAATGTACTTATTTGTTTGTCTTCTTGAGTTTGAATGCAAAACTTTATTGGTTACAAACCAAACTGGCAATGAGCAACCACATTAATATGATAAAAAAATAAAACAAATAACACGATTGTGTATTTTCACCTTCAACTAATCATTGTATCAAAATATTTCTTTGCTAGTTAGCCACTAGTAAATTACATGGATTATCAGTGGAACTAAGTACTAATCAATTTTGCATAGTGCTTATTCTACTTAGGGTTTCAGGGATTCAGATCCAATCTAGGAAGCCACGGGCACCTCACAGGGAATAACTCTGGGGGGCACCAACCCTTCACAGGGCACATGGGCACACACACACACAGGTTTGTAATTAATATCTTTGTGGGGACTCTCCATTCATTTATATGGGGAAAACACTAATTGTCACCTTAACTCCTACCCAGCCCTCACCTTCACCATAAGTAACCACAAGCAGTCAAGTGGTGGCCTAATGGTTAGGGAAGTGCACTTGTAAGTGAAAGATTGCTGGTTTGAACCCCTAATCACTAAGGTACTGCTCTCTAGGCACTGAATTACCTACCTCCTGCTATGCCATGTACGGGTTAAATGCAGAGGACACTTTTCATTGTTTTATGTCAACAATGATCACCAAACAAAATGCAACACTTTTGGCATTTTTACTTTGTTGATTGCATTTACAGATCTTTGTGGGGACCTGAAAAATGGTCTCCACGTTGTAAAAAAAACAGGTTTTTATTGCATTGTGCGGGACAAGGTAAAAGCCTTAAATGCCTTAATCTGAACATAAGATGTACAGGGGTTGCACAACGAAACTCAAACACCTGGTTTTAGGACACAATAATTTATTAGCATGATCTGTTGCCTACATTTGCAGCCAATCCAGCATCAGTTTTTCATGGGAATGACAGATACAAGTCCTGCACAGTGGCCAGACGGATTTTGAACTATTCCTCTTGCAGAACATTGGCTAGGTCACTATGTGATGCTGGTGAAGGGAAACATTTCCTGACTCACTCCAAAACACCATGAAGTTGCTCAATAATATTCTGATCTGTTGACTGTGCAGGCAATGAGAGATGTTCAGCATTCATTTTCATAAAACCATTCTGTCACCAGTCTTGCTGTGCGTATTGGTGCATTATCATCCTGATACATAGCACCATCTTCAAGGTACAATGTTTTAAATCATTGGGTGAACATGGCCCATGACAGTGACATACCCATCTAGAACAAGTAGTGGTCCAGGGAATGCCATGATACTGCATCCCAAACCATCACTGATCTATCCCATGCTGTGTTCTGGGAACACAACTGTCTGGATGGTAAGCCTCTGCCAATGTGGGAAAGACGGGGAATGTGGACACATCGGAAAACAATCAATATTTCACATTGTCCACAGCCAAAGATTTTTGCTGTCAACACCTACTTTTGGCATTGCCAAAAGTTACCAAAGGTTTGGTTATAGCAGCCCAACCATGAATACTGACCCTATGGGGCTCCTGATGAACAGTAGAGTTAAGTTACACATTTAAGTCTGTGGTGAGTTCAACCGCTTTAGTTTTGTTTTTTGGATACAATCTAGGTTAGTACTCAGACATCCTGTTAAGATACCTTCCTCCTTGCGTCCAGTTACTCCTGTTGCATGTGATCTGTTATTTGTGGTGATACCAACATTACTCTGGATACCGTGGTTCTGGATACACCAAAAAGACTGCCTGTCTTGGTCACAGATGCGGCAGCAAGATGCACACCATCAATTTGTCCCATTTTGAACTCTGATATGTCTCCCATTATGCTGTGTGAATTGCAGTATTTTATGTACAGCTGTGCTAATGCTCTGCTAATCCAACCTTCACAATATGTTCTCACTGATGGAATGTAAAAAGGTAGCTGATTACAAGAAAGATCTCGGTGTGTATGTTGATGCTTCCATGTCCCATTCTCACCAGTGAGGGGAAGCAATAAAAAAGCCATTATAATGTTGGGTTATATCTCTAGGTGTGTGGAGTTTAAGTCAAGGGAGGTGATGTTACATTTATATAATTCCTTGGTAAGACCCCACCTACAATATTGTGTGCATGTTTGGTCACCATACCTTAAGAAGGACATTGCGGCCTTAGAAAATGTGAAACGGAGGGCTATGAGAATGATTCCTTCTATTAGAAGAATGTATTCTGAGGATAGGTTAGCTGAGCTGAATCTGTTTAGTCTTGAGCAAAGGAGACTAAGGTGTGACATGATTCAGGTATATAAGATTCTAACAGGTCTGGATGCTGTTCAGCCAAATGGCTATTTCAATGTTAGTTTAAATGCTAGAACTCATGGCTATAAGTGGAAATTAGTGGGAGGACATTTTAAAACAATTTTGAAGAAGCACTTTTTCACACAGCGTGTAGTTATAGTATGGAATAGTCTTCCTTCTAGTGTAGATCTTCAGGAAGTTTGTTCCACAGATGGGAAGCAGAAACACTGAACATTGCTTCACCTTGCTTGGTCTTGATTCTAGGAACACTGAGTGAACCTTTCCAAGATGACCTCGGGTCTGGATGCTTCATAATGTTCAAGTAAATCAGAAATGCATTTAGGCCCGAGACCATTTAGTGCTTTGTACAGGTAATATTTTTTAAGTCGATGCTATAATTACATAGAAGCATGGATACTTTTGTCTTACTGAGACATGGATTATTCGTCGTATTTCTTTCCTAACTCACAGAAATGACATCAAACAAGACGCGAAGCCACTATAGGAAGATATTAAATGAATCTTAAAGTGAGCTTATTACAGCCGTATTACGGTAGCTGAGGCCCCATTTTCCACCCCTCCTTTCGCAGGATTACGGTACTGATATTGGGCTGCGTTTACTTGTGGCTGGAAAGCGGCGAGCGCCCTGTTGCAGTCTGGAAGCGACGGGGGGAGGGTGCTGTTTGACGCAGTACGAATCGTGGGCGGCTGTCTGCTTTCTTTCAATCCTATCTTCCACGAGCGAGGTTTGTTTTCTGGTTTTTAAGAAGGTGTGTTATATCTCGCCTTTTTATAGATCGGAGTTTCTTTGCTGGGATTCATAGGCAGGAATATAATCGCACGATGAGTTCGATCAATGTAAAAAAGCTGAAAGTAAATGAGCTGAAGGACGAGCTGAAAAAACGGCAGCTTTCCGACAAGGGGCTGAAGGCCGAGCTGATGGACCGGCTGCAGGCCGCGCTCGACGAGGAGGCCAAAGCCGGAGGCGATTTCCCCGGGCCCGGGGCTGACGAGAATGGCGCCGAGGCTGCATACGACGAGAGCGCAGCTCCCGTCGACGAGATGGCCGAGGAATTGGAGGAAGACGTAGCCGGGGAGAGCATGGAGGCCGATGCGTTGGAGGAGGAAGGAGTCGGGGGCGAAGCGGAGGCCGATGATAACGTGGAGGGAGGCTGCGGAGACGCCGCCGAGCAGCAGGACGACGAGATGGGTGAAGAGGATGAGGACGTCGGGGAAGACATGGACAAACTGAACGAAGACGAGGATGCCCTGCTCAAGGAAGACGACGAGGACATGGACAAGCTCGACGACGACGATGGTCTTACCGAGTCCCAGCCGGCCGAAGGTTGGTCTCCATTTTAAAGATGAATGTAAAATCGCTGTGTGGTATCGGAGTGAGGTCCGTGTGTAGAAAGCCGATATTGAGAGACCTGTGCGGCTTTTTGGCGACATCTGTCCTTTGCCGTAGTCTGATCGCTTGATTGCTATATTGTTATAATATGGATTTTAAGCGTTTTCCAGTTCAGTAGCGTTATGAATGCAAAGGCTCTTTCCCCCGGCCATCTGCAGACGTTTGACGTGTTGAGTCGATTTTACAGACAAAGATGCACATGGAGCCTGTGGAGCGAGAGGAGGACGGATCCGGCTCCATTGTTGAGGAAGGACAGATTCTGACATTTTGTTTCGACCCGCGTCTCCCGCTGATTCGCTGGATCTTTGAACATCAATCGGTAGTTTTTATTTTTCGGTTAACTTGCTGCTGTTTTATAGGTGGTGTATGATGCTGCATACGGTCTGTTTTATCTTTCGGTTTGATGGCGGTTTTGCGGATCGGATCTTCGGCCTTGGCCGGCCAGCTGCTCTCCCATAGCGCCTAGACAATGGCTCGGCGTCCCATAGCCGAGGTTGCGCGGGTAGATCTCGCAAAATCCCCTATTCTTCAAGCCTTGTTTCCCGGGTCTTTCGCACATGAATACATCCAAATGGCGATCGTGAGGGTTTTTGGGAGATAAGAATGTTTTTACTCGGCTGCCTGTCAGCGTGGGGTTCGTTGCATTCATTCATTCATCCGTTCTCTGTGTGAAATGCACATGTTTGTGCTCCCAAGCAGAATGTAAGGAGCTTTAAAACCCGACCTTAACCGGCATGTGAACCCAGTTGGCACTTTTCCGTTCAAAGATCAGGGGTGCATCTTTTGGTCCGTCCAAGAAAGACCAAACCTTCGTGTGGGTCGACCGTAACCACTCGGTCCAGCACGGAGGCACGCTTCATTACTCTGTACTGTTTTATTTTCAAAGGGGATGCCGACAAAGACAAGAATGCTGAACAGAAGAATAAGAAGGGTGTTAAGAGACGTCGGGAGGAACATGGAAGGGGCTACTTTGAATTTATTGAAGAAAGCAAATACAGCCGGTAAGGATGGTACAGTTTGGCCTTCGGTATGCCTGAAGTGCCACACGACGTTTTTTTGAAATATTGTATTGGCATTAAACGCCAATGCTTACATCCTACATTTACTGTACTTATCTATTAAGTGACGATGACCTCCGTGTGTTGTCTGCGATCCTTGATGCAGGACAACGCAGGAGGAAAACTGGCTAAGGAGACATTTGCTTTCACTATGTACCATATATGTAATTACTAAATATAATGGTATATTCATCGAGCAATATTGGGGCGTTTGTAGATGTGGCGGGGGGACGCTGCGGTGTGCAATTCAGCGAACGCGGTGTGAGGTTTCCCTCTCGCAGAGTGACAAAGGAGGGGAGCAGCTGTGCGGAACTGGGGGGATGGTGGCCGTACGGTGAAATGCGTGCGGTGTGGGAGTCAGGGCGCATGCGCAGTCGCCTCCTCGGATCGAGTATCTATGTGCTCATCTCCATATCCCGAATGCGCTTATTCTGGGGGGGCGGGGCACACCACTGTGCAGGTGACGTCATCGGGATTATCCTTCCCTTTTGATCGATGAGATGATTACTGTTGGTATAAATTTGCCTTTTTCCCTTTTATGGACTTTTTCATTTTTGCTTGCGTTTGTTTCTTTTACTGCTTTCCTTTCCCTTCATTCTGGACAGGTTGGTTTTTGTGATGTATTTAATTTCAAATTTGTGTGTCTCACCTTTAGTTCTATACAGCCTGGCTGCTAAATGGGTCATTTAGCTTCTCGAAGGACCATGCGTTTCATCCTGGTTCTAGATTCATGCAGCTTGGGAACCTGCTAATGTCTGTATTGATCTAGGCCAGTGGTTCCAAAACTTTCTCTGCAGGGCCCCCCTTTCCCAGATTATTGAGCCCCCCCCCATTCAAACTACACAGGTTCAGATGCAAACTTTATTTGAAGTACAACTCCCTTTTCTAATTGAGTGAAACAAATGCAATTGCAAAATACAAATGGTGCAATTTCACCACTGGGAGAAAAGAGCAATCAATTAAAAATAAAAGTCCAGCATACATTTGAAATTATGCAAATACAGATTTAACATTCATTGGCGTACACAAATTAGTTTGCTTACGATTACTGCGTTTTGTTTTTAATGATAACCGCAGGTTTCAGCCTATGCTATAGCACAAAACATCACTAAATCATACCCATCAACTGATAGTCTCCCTGCACTTCGTGTAGAAAATTTTATGCCTCGTCTTTCATGATATAGTTAGATTTTTTTGTCCGGTGCTGCAAAACCTAGTCATGCGTCACCATGTCACATGGTACAAAAACCTTGCAAGAGCAAGACGACTATATACAGATCGTACAGCACCCCTCAGCCGGCCGAACAGACTGGAACTGTCTCCGTCACGACACAGCTTTGCCGAACGTGTCGTTTGTATGACTTTGGTACCCCAGGAAGTTCCGATGCGTTATCTGCTATTTCTCCCAAATATCACGTAAAGCAATGAGAACTGGTTTTCAGTTAATTTACCTGGTAAAATAGTTTAAATAAATTACATAAATGCTCTAATAGTACACGTAAGTTAGTGGTTCGTTTATTATTAGTTACTGTAATGTTGCGCTGCTTTATTTAATTGTCCACTTTGTGAAGAGATTATTTGCCCCTGAGTCTATTCCATTGGTACACCCGCCCCCCTACCATACCTCTGCGCCCCCCAGTTTGGGAAGCACTGATCTAGACTGACTTTCTTGAAAGCATGCATTTTCTAAACGAGGTCAAGTTAATATTTTATATGCTAAGGATGTTCCGTGGGCCGGCTTTTCTAAAAATCAGTCTCTGCATAAGTGACCTTGCATTTATCTTTAACAAAAAAGCTTTCAATCTCAATTTTCTGTGTAGTTCATTTACGGTTGTAAATTGTACCAATGGCCCTTCATGGAATACAGTGCTCCCTTTTCAACTTCGTAATATGGCTTGGCAGGTTAGAACACTGTGTCAGCCGAGAAGGTCACTAGTTCAGATCCCAGAGTTGGCAGTGTGCTTTTACTGTTGGACCCTTGGGCAGGGCTAGGGCTGTTAACCCCGCGATTGCTCCTGGGACTGTCCAGGCCTGTGCTCAACTTTATGTTGCTTTGGATTAAAGCGTGCGCTAAGAAAAACAACCGTAAGACTGCCGTTTTAAAAAGTAAGCAGTATTTGGCAGCCTTTTTACCTCAGATGTGCTGGATGATTAAGGTAAGAGATGATTGGTGGCATTGCCAGATGCAACGTTTCCTTCTGCACGCTCATTGGTTTTGTTGCTTTCCACGAAGTTTCTCCATGCTTAACAGAACCCAGAGGATCACATGTACTTATGTAAACCTGCCTGTAGATCTGTTACTGAAATTTTTGTCTAGGGCATAGCTTAGTTTGGCTGTGATGGACAGCAGTATTTATTTGGCACAGGGATTTTCATACTGTACATAGCACTTAGTTTTTTGTATTGACAACAGCCAGTGTCTGGTCTGTTTTCCTTTTGGGTTAATTTCCTTTAGAGATTACTTTTAGATGCTGCGATGCTCACTGTAGTGTTTCTGCATTTTGATTGAGTGCTGTGTTTATAACAGTTTGATTATTATACCTGTGGCTGCTGAGATGTGTTTTTCACTGCGGACGGGATTTGCAGTGTTTACTGTGTAGTGGCTTAAACTCCGCTGAGATGCATTTCATTGTTCAGCTCCCTCTCGGTGAGGAATTGAATTTCCCTGCATAAATTTTGCGCCCCTCATCCGGCAAGTGCTCCCTAGAAGCCTACATCCGCCAATTCTTTCCTTGAGAGGTTAATTTTACTGACCATGTGTCCTCTTATAGGGCTAAGTCTCCACAGCCCCCCTTGGAGGAGGAAGATGAGGAATTTGATGACACCACGGTCTGTCTTGACACTTGTGAGTATTTGTGTTCTTCTCCCACATGGAGTAAGTATGTTTTTTGAGATTAGACAGCATGAAATTTTTTATGTTTATGCTGTTGCAACAGAATCCATAATAAGATGATTTATTCCTCCATGAGACAGATGAGTGTTGAGTCTTTGAGGTGTCCAGTTTATAGCTGTAGATGGCCTTTGTTTTGAACAGACAACAGCGATCTGCACTTTAAAGTGTCCCGGGACCGATACAGCGCCTCTTCCCTCACTATGGAAAGCTTCGCTTACCTGTGGGCTGGGGGCAGGGCCACGTACGGAGTGGCTAAGGGCAAAGCCTGCTTTGAAATGAAGGTGAGGGGCCGGTCTTGTGTTCCCTTAACATGGTCATAGAGTCGCAGGCTGGCATTTCCAGCTCACATTTAGTCTGTTCTTGGGATCTTTAACAGATAACTGAGAAGATTCCTGTGAAACATGTGTCCAGCAAAGGTATTGAGATCCACGAGGTCCAGGTGGGCTGGTCCTTGGCCAGTGGGAGCTTGCTGTTGGGTGAGTGTCCGCATCACCGACGTCTGCCACTCGTCCTGCTTGTGCTTCTGGTCTAATCCTCATTTGTAGATGGTGTTTGGCTCTGCGGGTAAGGGCTTGTGATGAGAAGATTACTGGTTTAAATCCCCTTTCTGGCCGAAAGCACGGCCCTTAACCACTGCTGTTCCGGGGTCACCGGACACTGGCCAACCCTGAATTGTGACCCCCTCGGATTTGTTATTTGTTTCATGGAGAGCACAGAAACAATTTTCAGCACAGGGAAGGATAAAGTGGCCTTATTTTCTGTTACAGGGGAGGAAGAGCATTCCTATGCCTTCTCTGTGAAGGCCAAGAAAACCGGCAACTGCGTGACAGAAGATTACGGAGAGAATTATGATGAGAATGACGTCATTGGATGCTTTGCTGTAGGTGTTCAGTTTAAATGCAGAGATTTTATTGCGTTGTATGCTGCATTCCACTTACCTCTGAAGTTGAAACTGGGAATGACCTCACGCCCGAGTTAATGTGCCAGTACAAGATGCTGGAAACCCATTTAGGGCATTTTTTCACCACTTTGAGAGAGTAATAATAGTACAGTATTTAAAGGCGTTGGTTGCATGATATCACAACTTGGTGGGTATTTTGTGCTGAATTCGAAAAATGGCTTGCTGGTGTGCAATATCAATACCGACATTGCATGTTATGCAAATTCAATAGTAACACTGCTGATCAGCTATTTTTCTTTCTTTCAGTTCGGTACGGACACTATAGTGTGGGAGTTAGTTTCCCTGAAGTGTTTGTGCCCTGTTACTCAGTCATAGGAAAAACAGTTTTTAATTTGCAATTTTAATTATTATTCCTTTCCAATTGCAAGCATTGCCTGAAACTATCATTTTTGTCCTTGCAGTTTAAATCACTCATAGGTTTGTGAGAAATTCATGAACTTTTATTTTGAAATGGCCCAATATTTATTGAAACAGTCATCGCTAGGACGGTACACTATCTGCCTGCTGTCTTAGTATATTGAACACGATACCTTTTAATTTGTCATGCCACCTGGATTTTTTGTTGTGTGTTCTCACAACCTAATTGCATTTTTTTAAAGCTTGGTTTGTCATTATGTTTTGAGTTCACAACTGTTTTCAAGGCGGAATTTATATTGTGTTTAGAGGGTTGTTATGCAAATAGCATTTCATGTCTCGCCTTAACGTACTTGAGAAGTACCCCAACTGGTTTGGCACTGTTGGAACTGGTACTTGACCAAAGTCAGTGGAAAAAAGGAAAGTATGGTACTTGGTGCAGTGGAGAAGCGCCCTTGGCAATTCCAGGGACCTGTTTCAAACAGCAATATTTTTTGTTTAGCTGGTTAACTTGTCATATTTAAGGTACCCCAGTAATTTATTTTTGTTCACTTACCCCAGACTACCTTAAATCTGACAAATTATCCAGCTAAGCAAGAAACCCTGCTTTCAGAAACAGGCCCCAATTCTAGCTGTTAGCAATACCAGTTGACAAATTTCACAGTATTTTGTACATGCAAACACCTTGGCCCACAGATAGCGGTTGGACAGTACTACGTGTGTGACATTTAATGAGTCACAAATGTAAATTCTAATAAACAGCAAATAGCCCCAGCTTTCACTGCTGTTGATGAAGGGCACAACCATCTTTAAGTTTCCCTGACTTTCCAAATCGCAATTCCCAGTTGAAATTTTGGACCGAAAGCTCGGAAATTCCAACTTCCCAGTTCATATGAAATGCAGTATTTGCATTTATGCAGAGCGTATGTGGTGTTCTAATTCTGTTTATGGATGAGAAGTGAAGCAAAGTTGCGTTTTTACCTGGTGCCCATGTACAGAGGCGCTGACGTTGCTTTCTGTCGCAGAACTTTGAGGGGAGCGAAGTCGAGCTGTCCTTCTCCAAGAACGGCCGGGACCTGGGCGTGGCCTTCAAAGTCAACAAGGACGAGCTGGCGGACCGTCCCCTCTACCCCCACGTTCTGTGTCACAACTGCGCCGTGGAATTCAACTTCGGCCAGCGGGAGACACCTTTCTTCCCCCCGTTGGAGGGCTTCACCTTCTTGCAGAAGGTCTCCGTGGAGGACAGGGTGCGGGGGCCCAAGGGCCCGGAAAACAAGACTGACTGTGAGGTACGCTGCTTTGCCAGCGGCGTGGCCCCGCTGTGCTTTCTCACGTGCCGTTACTGTGACGTCCACTCCGCCTCCAGCCAGCGTTCACTGTGCTCCATCTCTGTACAGGTGATTGTTATGGTTGGCCTTCCTGGGGCTGGCAAGACTGCTTGGGTCAAGAAACATATTGAGGAGAACCCTGGGAAGTACAATGTCCTGGGCACCAACACCATCTTGGAGAAGATGATGGTTAGTTCATGTTTTAATGTCCTGCTCCTTTGTTTTACTGATGGGTATGTTGGTTTTTCTGCCAGTGTACGGCAATGGTTTTGCTGCCTAAATGTTTGTTTTTCATGTGTGTGTTCTGGCCTGTTCTGCCTGCCTATGGTGCAGCCTGGTCTCTCTTTAATAAATGTGGGTGTTTGTGTGATGTGCAGATCTCTAGCTTAAAGCGACAGATGAAGGACACCACCAAGCTGACCGCCATCTCCCAGCGTGCTCCTCTCTTCCTGGGCAAGTTCATCGAGATTGCAGCTCGCAAGAAAAGGAACTACATCCTGGACCAGGTGAGGGGGAACCTTAGTTTCTCTCTTTCTTTATTAATCTCTTGTTGTGGGGGAAGCATGCAAGTATTTCTGTGTCTCTCTCATCAGACCAACGTGTCGGCTCCAGCCCAGAGGAGGAAAATGTGCCTCTTCGCAGGCTTCCAGCGCAAAGCCGTCATCGTTTGCCCCACAGATGAAGACTACAAGCAGAGGACACAGAAGAAGGCAGAGTCGGATGGCAAAGACGTCCCAGAACACGCCGTTCTCAAAATGAAAGGTGTGAACTTCTTTCTTTTTTTTTGACAGCAGGCTTGGGTTGGTCTGTCTGTTCCTTACTGTTTGCAGTGGTATTTGAACACGTCGTGACGTCGCAGGTATCTTCACCCTGCCGGAGGAGGGCGACTGCTTCTCGGAAGTCACTTACGTGGAGCTGCAGAAGGAGGAGGCCACCAAGCTGCTGGAGCAGTACAAGGAGGAGAGCAAGAGCGCTCTGCCTCCTGAGAAGAAGCCTAACCAGGGGGGTCCCTCCTCCAAGAAAGGAGGCAATCGGGGCCGAGGTGCCAAGAATCCGTTCAATCGTGGTGGGGGACCAGGCCAGAGGGGAGGCAGGGGAGGCTTCCAGAACAGAGGCAACTTCAGGGGAGGTAAGGCCGAGTAAAACTGCGGAGGACCGTGCGTCTCCTTCTCTTGTGACTCCATTGACTCGAAGCATGCTTTGTGAGCCTTTGACTAGACAGTGGAAGGGACATGGTGAGAATGACACACCAGAGCCTGTCTGTCTCTACAGTGCCCGGACCCAGGGGGGGATTTGTCAGGCCTCCTCGAGGTTTCCTGCCACCACCGGCGTTCAGAGGGGGCTTCGCGAACCGCGGCGCCTTCAACCGAGGTGGTGGCCCCCCTAGTCGTGGTGGGGCTCCCAGAGGAGGTGCTATGAACAGGGGTAACATGGTCCCCAGAGGGGGCGCTATGAGCAGGGGAAACATGGCGCGTGGAGGGGGTAACAACAGGGGCAACTTCAACCAGGTGAGTCTTCAGAATTCCGTGGGGGGGGGGTTGATTGCCTGATTGTAGATTCTGTCGATGGATTCATAACCTGCCAATGGCTGGTGACTAATGTGTTCATACTCTGCTATCCCAGCCAAAATTCCGAGGTCGAGGTGGGAACAACCGTGGCTTCAAGGATGGCAATTTTGGTATGAACAAGGCGCAGGCTTTCAACCAGAGCTGGCAACAAGGGGTACGTTTATATAATAAATCTCATTAGTCTTTGCACTTGTGCTTCTATGGGAGTCACACCTATCCAGCTCTCTTGATGATCTTCAGTCCTAAGGACCCAGATTACATGCGTGATACTAAAACAGCTGTGCGATCAGTTTTTCTGATCCCGTTTTCCCCTCTTTCCTTCTCCATCATTAGTTCTGGAACCAGAAGCCCTGGAGCCAACAGTATCATCCAGGATATTACTGACCAATAGCAGAAGAATGGACTGTGGCACACTGACACCCCCCCCCCCACACTTTCTGTGGACACATACATTTATTGAGTTTGTTTTCATTTTTTTTTCCAAGCTTTTAACAGAAAGACATTCCACATCTTAGGAGAAGTGCCTGGGGTCTTTTGCAGCTTTATGGTTTCATCTTTTTTGTTTTTTTTTTGTGTATATTGGTTATTTTAAGTCCCTTGCTTTAACTTGTCAGGAACCTCAGCATTGATTCAGGGTGGGATGTTTTCAGGGTTCTGCATTTTATCTGTACAATGTGATTTTTACTGAAGTACCATTTTTGGCATAGTATCAGTTGTCCTTATTAGTGTAAACTTTCAACGCTTACAAATCGGGAGTAGCTATTGCTCCTTTTAGAAGCATGTTGCCATTGTAATAAATTGTATTGGTAGTCTTGCAGCATCAAATGTGTTTCAAATAGGTGAACCTGTGACGGTTAAGCTTTCCACGCCCCTATCCCCTTAACTTGTTGGTTAAAGACATAAACCCTGTAATAGCTAACAATAGGCTAACAATAAACGGGTTCTTTGCTTTTTTTAACTTGTATGGCTTATTTTTTACAATCCATTTCAAAGGTGCTAAGCGACCTTTGACTGAGTCGGAATGCCACGTATCGGTCTGCTTTGTCACCCAAGGTCAGGCCAACAGAGCGCCCCTCCAGCCAGGGATGCTGACACTAATGCTGTTTCTGCAGTGCCCCCTGGAGGTCAGGGGTTAGGGAATAAAGGCGCCTTTAAAAGAACCCATCATGATTACAGAAATTGATTCAGTGTTTTCAGTCAAACCTGTCTTTGTAATAACCCCCATGTTTTAAGATGTAGTGTTGTAGTGTAGCAATACTTATAGTGCTTTTTATATACGTAAATTATTTATAAATTCAAGGCTAGTGCAAGGATAATGCTGGGACTTGCACCTTGGAAACAAGGGAAGGGGTTAGTCTGTGGTAGGGATGTGGGTGTGTTTGAAGGGGGTCACCCCTATACATATATCTTATTTTGTGAAAATTACTCCACTTAAGGTGTTTGATATAAAACCTTTACTTAGTTGTGTGGTTTTTTTCATGTTAATAAAAGGCCCAGCTTTTGTATGTTCATGTTGAAAATATAATTCTACGATACAAAATATTGATCTGATTTTTATCTCTACAAGATTAACCTTTTTATTCCAGGATTATACTCGTGTAAGTTGCTACAGACGCTGTAAATAGCTTTTTTTAAGGTTAGATTTAAAATAGGGAAGCTCCACTGACTCATCTTGCGGTTTTCTTTTAACCTTTGTGTATATAAGCTAAATCTCAAGTTCTCCCTGCACACAAATAAAATGTCTATAGGAGCTCACATCCTTTGATCACTGACACTGTTTTTGATTGCTTGTCTAAAAGAGGTGCTTTGAGGTGAATTTGCGTGTTAATGTCTGGATGCATGCGGAAGTATTTGGATGCTGAATGAGACGGCACTGAGATGATGTTCCACTTTTGTAAAATAGACAAGTTTTGTTTTTATACCTTGATATGTTTTGTATTTTGCTATGAAAAAATTAAAAAGATGAGGATGCCAAATACTTTATTCTATTTTTCCCCCTGCAAGTGTCAGCTGAATAAGTCACAATCTTCTTTTTCCCAAGGGCAATAAACCATAGGGTTGGGGTTACTTTTGGTCATATCTGAGCCATATGCTCCTGGGGAACCATCACTGCAGAAGACCATTCGGTCGGCTCCCCACCCGTCAGGGGGTCTTCTGTTAACATAACCAACATTTACATCTGCTGCATTCTTTTAAGTCTATAAAGAAATGTTCCTCTGTGTGATATTTTCCTTTAGACTATGTGAATCACTGAGGTATAAGAAACCAACTGGTATTCTGCCCAGAGTATAGCCCAGCCTGTGCCTTGTGTGGCATGTCATAAGCTCTAGGCTCCCTTGTCACCCCAACCAAGATAAGTGATTGGAAGACGAACAGATGGTTAATTGAACAAACGCAAGTTGAGGGAGGCATAAAAAAGACAATTTCCCGACGGGGATTAATAAAGTGATGATTATTGATGGACCAGTAAAAGCCAATTTTGGTCTAATGTCCTTTGTTAATAATAAAGGAAAGGGCTTTTTCGTCAAGAATCGCAGATAATGGTGAGTTGACGTGCAAACGAATTAATATTTAATTTTAATATTACGCAAACTAGACAACCATGTAGAACTCATGCAATGTGGACATCTGATAGCTCACCGAATAAAACAATTTTCATACTGGCTACACCAAGAATCGGCTGCTACATGCAAGGACACGTTTTAAGTGTGGCACATCTGGGTTTTTAAGGGCCAAATGTGGAGAGTAGTATGGGTCCGCGCAGCTGGGGGCTAGGGATGGATTAATGGATAGGTTAGGCTATAGCCTTGGGCCCCTGCAAGATCAGTTAAAAGCCCATCGATCCACTAGCAGCCTGTCTCCCCGAGCAGCAAATTTTACTGCCAGCTGTGTGTTAATGAGGCGGCATCCTTTTTAATTTTCTCCCCTTTCTCTTACAGATCAAAGAATAGCCTTTATTTCTACAATTTGAATTATACTTCTAAGGTAAACTGTTTATATTAAACTGATTCAGCTTGATATTTTCAAAAATGTTCATAATCTAGAATTTCTATGAAATCAGTAATCTTTCTATCTTCTATCCACAAGCTGTTTTGTTTTGGAAGTTGTGATTTTCTCCACATAAATGAATATTAGATAATGGCTGTATTACAGTCAAGATGATGTCTCTTTATTTGCAATATTGGAACGTCTGTTTCATTGCTAACCTATAAGATCAATCTAGTCTGTTACTGTTATGCAAGAATTTTATGCATCTTTATTGCACGACTAGTAAGAACTGTACCAAAAACACATTAAAGAATCATACTGAAAACAGGAAATCAAGGTTCAAGGGGAACTCCTGCTTTCCAGAAATTTTATGGAAAAGCCTATCACTTCCACCTAAGTGCTGCGTTTCTAATAATATTCGTGAATTACATTTTAAAAGTACATATACATCCATCTATCCATTTTCCAAACTGCATACGTATAACATTGAAATTATAATCTTTACCTGTATTTCTGCCAAAGTCAGAATGACAACTAATATTTTTTGGATATTTTTCAGAAATTTACCTACGATTCTCACCGAAATTTGGTCAAATTGTTTTTATATTTTGGAGGTAAAACAATCCTACGATATAAAAAAAAATTGTGTTGTTTGTAGTACTGTTTCAACAAAATTCAATTTGACCCTTATGATTCTAATTGAGAAATTACAAACCCAATACCAAATATGAAACATGTGCATTTTTTTTGTAAATGAATCCAATTTGTTTACATTCATAAGCATCAAGAAGTCTATTTCTAGCTCATAGGAGTTTTACTCTGAAGACATGGTTCAGAGACATAACCAATCAGATTGTGGAGGAGGTGTGTCCAAGCAACTACAGGAGGTGGGACCAACCAACCATATGTCTTGATCCCCCCCTCCTCTAGTTGTTTGGACCCACATACTCTATAATCTGATTGGTTGTCTCTCTGAACCAATCATTTTTCATTTTGCCCTCAGAACCTGTCTAATGATGAATCATCGACCGTGCAAGAATTGAAAGACCATACTTGTGGTCTTGGCTAGACCAGTCTTGTGAATTTGCCTTCCAAGAACGAAATTTGGGTGCAATGAATCAAGGGATTGGTCATGTTCCGTGAGGAGGCAACTCGTGTATCCCTGATATTTGGGGCAGAGCAAGACCAATATCCGGGGATTTTTACTGTCCTCGTGTGCAATGGAAGATGACGTAAGAGAGAACACAAATACGGTCAAGCATGCATATTGAGATTCACCCTATTTCTACCGCCAAACATAAGATTGAGCATGCGTAAGCGTTTACTTATTTGCTATCGTCTTTTTAAATTCAGCTAGCCCTGTTCATATTTTATTAATGCAGTTTAGTCTGGGTGTCTTTCCCTGCTTCTAGCTCTACATTTACGATGTATTTTAAAAGCCATGTACACAGCAAAGGGGGCGAATAGTTGCCGTTGAAACATCATTTCCGCTTGTAGCGTCACTTCCTGGTTTCCCCAGTTCGCCGGACTCCGAGCTGCCGAGCGCTGCGCGCTTTCATGTTAACCGTGTGCTGGAAGGTGATGTGCCGCCGTCGTCTGAATGCTCCTCTGACGGTGCTGTGATTTTTTTAATCTCCTCGAAGTTGGCCATGGCGGTGGAGTTCGGTAACAGTGGCATGGTGATAAAATACGGCACCGTACTGTCTTTCGTGATGGTCCTGTTGGCGTACTGGCTGCGCCCGGCCGTCCGGGATACGCTCGATGGGAGGCTGGACACCGTGCTGTCCTCGCTGCTCCGAGCCGAGCGCAAAGCGGGCCTCAGTCACTTCGCAAGACCCAGAGTCGCTATAGGTGAGACTTTCGCCGCTTTTTAAACTTTCACATGTAGTTTTTCGGTGTGTTTCCTAAAATATGACGAAACTTAAGATAAACCAAAAAATGACACGTTAAAATTTGGTGTCAGCTGGTGAATTAGTTTTAGTTAAAATCAATGGAACACTGACAATGTACAGAAATATATATAAACTTTTCTGATGATATTGTGGTTCGATTGTTGAATGGTTCGATCAGATAACTTCAGGATAATCCGCCCCCCCCCCCCAAAAAAAAAAAAAAAATTTTTTTTTTTAAGTGAATTCAGTCTATGTTGCAGGGAAACCTATTAATACTATTACCGCTATGTGTTGATTTACATTCTTATGCCCGTTAGGAATGGTTCGTAATACTTAATACGTAATACTAGACCTCCCAGAGCAAACATGTTTGTATATCTCTCTGTCCAGTTCAGGGCCTGGAAATAATCTCAAACCAAAAACAGCTGAAGGCTTCTTTAAAATAGTGCAAACAGTGCTAATGTTATTCCAGGGCTCTCGTGGTCCATTTTTAACATTCAGTTTTATGGCATTTACATTATGCATGTTGCAGACGCCTCGTCCAAAGCGGTGTACAGTCGAGAATGCTGGGTGAGGCAGTATCGTTGGTCAAGGACCCAACGGTGACCGTCATTCTACTAAGCTTTGGTTTTGAACCAGCGGCCATCCGAACTCAAGAGGCTAAACCACAGAGTCGCACACTGCCCTAACTCCACTTTCCTCCTTTTTGTGACTGTCTCACAGGTTTCGGGGGCTGTGTGGACATCATCGTGGACGGCGTGACGCTCCTGAACAAGATCGGCCTGGAGCCCAGCGGCCAGCCTCTCCACCACGACTACATCGAGAACGCCGAGCAGCTGGCTCAGAGCTTTGCTTACTTCTTCCCCCCGGGCGCTGCGTCCGAGTGAGTCAGCCTGACTTCGCGTGACTTGACCCGCGGGTTGCTGTCGCAGTACCTCAGCGCTGCAGATTAGGTGCAGGGTGTTGAAACCTGGGCGGGGGCTGAGCTGACTTTCCTGGATATGTTTGGGGTATCATAGCATTCAAGTGCCCAAGATGAGAGTTTGATCCGGGGAGCAGATCAGCACCAGTAGCTACCTAGAAACCTAGAAATTTCTGTCAACGTTTCCTGTAGGACTTGGGTGAAAAGAGATTCGTCTGTAAAACTGCAGCCATTTTAATTTTTACCATTACAGCAGGATGGCTCATCATAAAATATGAATGTCGTAAAGTCAATATCAAAATGGAAAGATATTTACACAAAGTATTACAGCTATGCAATGATAGAGAGGTGTTAATTAGAAGTTTTAGCAAAATAAAGTGTTTTCAGAGACTATAGTTCTATTATATTTCTGTAACTATTTTTTTCCTCTTGCATAATTTCCTCTGTTTAGCTCACGATTTCCCTCGCTTGACTGCCGTCTTTTAGGAGGTTCGTCATGAACGATACCCTCTTCAGTCAGCTGGTGGACGCCTCCCGAGAGTTACCAGGAAACCGCTGGTCGCTGGGGGGCAACGCAGCCGTCATGGCGAGTCGCATGGCACTGGAGGGCTGTGAGGTGTTGCTTGGAGCCGACTTCAGCCCCGAGCTCACCGACGTGCTTCCGCAGCAAATAACTGGTATGCTACCCTTTTAAGATTAGGATGGACTTTATCAATCCCATGGGGAAATTCTGATGCAAATAGTAGAAAGAACATAGTGCATGGATTAACGTACAAATGGCATCATGGCACTGAATTAAACCAGAAGGTCCAAGAGTTTTAACACATGTATGTTCAATGTCATGTTCTTATTGTATAAGTTTGCACTGCTGGATTGCATCCCTATTGTTTCCTTTCCCCTTTTCTTCTTTTTCTAGTGGTAGGCAATGTGGTAGAGGAACCTGACATCCACCTCATCCTGGAGTACCCCTCTGGTGCCACTTGGGGGCAGTATACCTCAAAAAGGGCGAACAGGTGGGGTGTGGGAGGGGCTTCTTTACTACTCTCCTCATAATGTCCCTTGTCTCGTGCACAATAAGTGCTCAAAGACCGAATTGTGTTCTTGTGCAGGTTCATTGTCCACAGCGATGACCACAACCCGTATTTGGCTTCAATTGGAGCTTTTGAACGTAAACTGAAGGATTTCCAGCCCGACCTCCTGGTGGTTGGCGGCATGCAGATGATGGACAACTTCCCCTTTCAGAAAGGTGATTACAATATAAACACCAGCAGCGACATGATGGGAAGAGAGTAGCTGCGGGCCAGCTGTTGTTTTGACGATAAGCATGTCATATGGGCTTCATGACTGGAGGCTGTGGGAGAATATATTTTTGAGGAACTGGTATAAATGTAAGTCCATCTGTAGTCGTATGGCTCGTTATGCTGATTAAGACCCAAGTTTTTCCTGTATCATTTTGCACCCGTAACCCGCAAAACCTCCTTTTAATAGCGCTTTAGGATCCTGGCCTGTACGCTTTCATCATCACCATGCAACTTTTTTGTGCTGAAGGAAAGGGTTGTCACAAGGCAGAATGGAATTCCTGATTCATGTCCTTATCTCGTGGCGTCATTTTGAGCGCGATGACACACAGCCTTCTTATAGATGTATTTAGTACGCACCAATGCCATTTTTATTTTATTTATTGTACGTATAAGAATAATTCCCATATTTTACCAAAATATTTTGTGTGTTGCACCAGTTGTTCTTGGATACGCCCCTCAGCCCAGGTCAGAATCTTGTGCCGCCTGTCATTTTGGTCGATGGTTTCTGTGTCTGTCCATTTGCATCCTTACCAGTACTAATCGGAAGTGAGCACGTGTTAAAAAAGCCCTGAAACATTGTGCACATCCATGTACTAATGTGATTTTAAATTGTACTTTTCTGATTCTCGAGTGGTAAGTATGTTTGCATATAGCATTGAGGTACAGAAAGTTCTGATACACAAGCAGTGAAAAACAGACCCATAGTGCAGTATGGACAGTATAAACAGTAAGCACAGGCAGAATATGCTGCAGGTAGTAACTGGGATTAATATATCTGATGTTGTATGTGAATGTGTATGCTTTGTTTTCAATTTGTGTTGTATGTTGCAATTGTTTCAAAGATGAAATGCTGATGTCACGCCTGGGCTGGGTGGAGGCAGGGTTGTCTCATGGTTTATGTTGGGAAGGTGGATGTGTGCAGATACGTATCAGCCTGAGTGGGGAGGGTGCAGCTTTCCTCTCTAAACTGAGCCACCTCCATGCTCTCTTCCCCCCTCCACCCTCGCAGGTGAGCGTGAGACCCTGCTGGACCGCCTAGCGCTGCTGCTGGACTCCAGCTCTCCGGGGATGGGCGTGCACTTCGAGATGGCCAGCTTCGTGGACGAGGGCCTGCTGTCGGAGCTTCTGCGGCTGGTGCTGCCGCGCGCCGACTCGCTGGGCATGAACGAGCAGGAGCTGCCCAACCTGCTGAGCCTGCTGCGGGGCGGCAGCGTCACCCTGCTGTCAGACCCCAACCCACGTGTGGCTACCGTGCTCGACCAGATGCGGGAGCTCTACCGGCTGGTGAATCGGCAGAGGCGAGACTCCGGCGTCAGCCGGCCGCTCACACGGGTGCACGTGCACACGCTGGCCTTCCAGGCCATCATCGTGACTCGCGGCTCCCAGTGGAAGAACACCATGTCGGCCACGGCCAAGGCCTCGCTCACTGCCAACCGGCACGTGTGCGGCTCGCCGGATATCAACCTCAGCAAGGCCAAGCTCATCCTGGACGAGTCCTTCTCGGTCAGCCGGACGGAGGGCAGCCAGCGCATACCCCTCCTGGAGACGCGGCCAGTGTCCTGCTGGCACGAGGACGACTATGAGGTGTGTGTGGCCCCCGTGCTGGTGTGCACCGAGGTGTACCAGACCGCGGGGGGTGGGGACAACATCTCTGCCGCAGGCCTGGTGCTGCAGATATGACCGCGACTGTGATGGCTTCAGGGCCCGTGCATAAGTGAGGCATCCCATAGGGCGTTTTAAAATTTTTGCGTTATCTTTTAGTTAAGCTGTATTTGCTGCTGAAGATGGGATTTAGTGTGCGTTTGTTCACCAACTGTCATTTCTGTTGTCTGTAATTCCCTGAGGAATGTTTATACATTTTTTTTTATCTTTTCCTGTGGTTGTTCCACTAAGGAAGATTTCCCAGTTAGCTGGATTAACTTAAAACAGAAGTCGTGATTGTCCAATAGAAATGCTCCTCACCTTATTGCACAATCACGAGGACTAGATTGTTAACCCAGCTAACAGAGAAATGCTGCTTCGTGGAACACAATCAGGTCTTAAGTAGAATTCATGTCCACTGTTAGCAGCCTAACCAATGAAATTCTGCTCCGAGATATTGTATGAGAACCTGAGCTTACTTAATTTTACAAAATGGATGATCACTGTAAACGAGACAGTGGCTGATCCGAGATCTTTTGCCTTCTGTTATGCAACACCTTAAGATGCCTTTTATCCCTCTCCATTTTTCTGTCATTCCTTACTAAAGCCTGGGACCGATGTGCTTTTCAGGTCCCCGTCGCTTAGCTTTCCCACTTTGAAAATGAATGAATGGCCTTGTGCTGTCAAGGTAGATTTTGTGGGAAAATCTGCAGATTTTCTTTTTCGTAACGAGGGGACGTGGGACATTTTGAATGTTTGTTTTTACGCTTCTTTTATTCTCCCAGCCTCGTTTTGAAGTCTATACTCTGTTCCACATCATTCTTTGTTTCTTTTTGTTTATGTGCCTGAATGCAGATGTTCAGTTATTTCAGTGTGAGAATTTAAAATTAGGACTGGAAGGCCGTGCTGTAAATCCTATATTTAAAATGGTTTGGAAATTGCGGAGATCGCGTTCGCCTGAAACTGCCCGGTGTGCTTCACTTCAGCCACTGGTGGCTTGCTTGTGCTTTTCATGTCGGGGGCTGAGCTCATTTCAGCATCACTGTACAGCAGCATGTTAGATGTACCTCCTGTGCCTAATCGCACAACCGATGCAATATGAAGAGCCCGGCGTGGGAGAGCGACAGGTGGCAGTAATGGCCCTCGCGCTCGCTGACGACAGCACCTCTCAGGGACACACTGTGACCAGGGAAGTGGATAACCATCTCTGCTATTGTCTCTTCCTAAACCACCTTGGTTTAGCCTCTGTGTTCTGCGGTAACTTTATTCCCTTTCTTATACAAAGAGACACTTGATGCCGTGTTTTCTGTGCCATTCTACAGTGGCTTTTAATTTATTCCACTGCTCTCATGATTATCCACTCCCGTAGTCTTAATTTTGAAAATGAGCTGGGGGCTCTGTGTTCTGTGAAAGGACACAACCCCAACTGTGGGTGGGAATCTATCCAGCAGGCTCCCATCCTTGACCACAATGCTGTGGGGTGGGGCAACTTATGGTGCTGAACTCAGGCTCCATGTGCTGGTTTAAAGGAAATCTGTGAATGTCCATCAGAGGGCTTGTTAGGGTATTGAAAGAATAAAGTAATAGTTCAATTATTTTTTGCCTTTGCCTCTATTATTTAAGGGGATTATCCTCTAGTAGTGCACAGTTGGCCGAATCACAGATTGTATTTCCCTGAAACATCACTCTGAGAATAATGAAATTGGTAGAGGTTGTATTATCTCAGACTGCTGTATACGTACAGAACAGAAATCTCCTGATTCAGTTCTGCACGGCCATAATTCAAAGTACCATACTTTATAACTCTCAGCAACATAAACAGACATTAATACGAAGGAAATTGTGCCGTGGGTAGCCAATATCATCTATGACGTCTCTTATCCTGACACTACTGACTCTCATTTCCAAAACCACATTGTTGTGCTGAAATTCACAGAACTAACAACAAAGAAAAACCAAAAGAACTAATTGCGCCTGTGATATCTGATATGTCCACTGGAGGGCTCTATCAGACTCACTTACCGGCCACGATAGAGGTTGGTCTGTGATTTTTGAGTTCAGTGACTTGAGGTTTTGTCATTTAACCATCGTCCAGCACACACGCACTTTTGGGAAGGTATTTTGCCTGCTATGGTTACAGCTTTAACTCGATACTACTTTCCCCCAATATACTCCACTGAAAGATTCACACTATGTTTGCACTCTTTATATAGTCTATATAGTCAAGCCATCTTAGCACATTAAAAAAAAACGGCACATGTCAACCAAAGTGCTGTACAAAACACAACTAAGGCAAGGGAAATGTTTAAATAAAAAAGAGGGTAAAACAGGGGCGTAGTTTGGCCTATTTTCGGGAGGTACCATCCCCCACCCGCCTCAAGTAAATGTGTATTTATTGGCTTATGTCCTGAATAGCTTTTTATATTACATATAAACTCATCCCCCATCCATTCATCCATCTATGCCCCCGGGATGAAGGTTAAAGCCAATATGGCCGATTCTCCCTCTGACTGGGATGTGTGGCTGCACTGTTAGCTTAGTTGTATAACTGACATGTTATATTAGTCAAATAATATTAGATTATTAATGTATATTTGGGTCACTAGAGATGTTTCATGAATTATAAATGTATGTCTGACTTGTCAAGAATGTTGTTTCACTGACACGTTTTATTCGGTTAATTATCTATATTCCGCTTGATACTGACATGCTTAATTGATGATTACAGTATATTTAGCTCCCTCCCCGGTAGTATGGAGTCTTGGCGGATGTGTGGCAGTGTCGGCTCCCGCTGGCTTACCGGAACCGTGCTGAGTGTGGAGGCGCAGAGGGATGGAAAAGGAAAAGCTGCAAACCCAGGATCAGACCCCCCACCCTGTTCTAACCTATACACATGAACATGGGTTCGGGAGCATGTGAATTCTGTCTAAACAGTAGTAGCTCCTACACATGCCCCCCGAATTGACAAATACAGACAGGTCCAACTATCTGGAAAGCTGTATCACCCACCCAATATGGGTCATGGTGTGCTGGGGGGGACGGGGTATCGGGTGCCCAGCATCCACAGCAGCGGTCCGCCGCTGGCACACAGCCGCAGAAGGCACCGACTTCAGACGGTCCACTGAGACCCAGTCCGGCTTGTCACCAACCTCCAATGTGAAAAACCTGTTCCTGGGTTGCAGTACTCAGAACTTTTTAGCTTTGTCACCACATGCATGATAAAAGCAGAGGCCTGGGGGCTCATTTATCAACCGTATTTTTTGCGTGAGAATATTTTCACGCAAAGTGTGGAATTTACCATCTTGTAGGCCTACTTGTACGTAGAAATGTTCTTAAATATAAGAACAGCTCTGACCATGCGTACGCACAGTATCTAGTGATAGAATGGGGGAAATGCAGTATTGAAAGTCTCAGTCATCCACGCGTGTTCTTCATTTCAAAAAGATATAGCCTACACTCAATAAGTAATTATGTTTGTTGAGAAACAGCTTTGTCGGCTAATTGTCGTTAGAACTTATAACAGAGACCT
>JAODUD010000039.1:9229528-9247985 GCA_026784285.1 Stomatorhinus walkeri | reverse complement strand
TCTTTACCACAACCCCCCCCCCCCCCCCCCCATCCTGAAGCAGTAGGTTCCATTAATGCTGTATCCCCACTTATTTCTAGGGACATCAAGCCAGACAACATCCTAATGGACGTGAACGGTCACATTCGGCTGGCGGATTTTGGCTCCTGTCTGAAGCTCATGGAAGACGGAACGGTAGGTCCATGTAAACTGAGCCTGGTGTAAACCGTGGCACCAAGTCTGCCAAATAGAGCACTCCAGGTCTCCAAGGCCCACCATCCCGCGTTTATATTCACTCTCGGATAAGCAGAGGAGCCTCGAAGGCCGTCAAGATTGTTTTGATGGTAAAAGCACAGCACTTCCCTTAGACGGCTCTGAGACCATATTAGGCTCTTTGAAGGCTCTTTATCTTCCTCATCCATTTGGACACAAAGGAACACGTAGCAGCCTCGCTCCTGCAGCTCTGCGTCCTGGTTTCCAAGTAGTATTTCAATCGTTCGCTCAGAAGCTGGCTTCCTGCAGACGGGGTCGTGGCAGGCCCCAGAACATATGGGGATGTCTGTCGGTGTGGATGGGTGCCTGCACGCACTTTGGGGATGATAAAACAATGCAGAAAGACAGAAGGGGAATTAACAAAAGCTCGTGTTGCCATGGGAGCTGCTGATGATCACTCAGGCGTCTGTATGCACCATGCACCTGTGAGTGAGGGTTATCATCATTATGGATGTCGTGCGTATCCATAACTGGGTTGATTATAGTTAGCTAGCTGTAGAACCGAAATAGAGTAGCTTTCACCCACATCTGGGAAGTTGTATTTAATCATAAGGAGTAAAAGGCCAAGGAAGTTAACTTCGTTGCAGAGATATTTTAACATACACTACCCAGCCAAAACAAAGGTCACCATTTGAATGTAAATCAGCAAATACTTAAGAGCCAATGATTGGATCATTATTACAGCTCAGTAATGTTATGCAGCAATAAAGTGAAGTCAGCTGAGTACCTGAATCTCCTAGTTCTCTCATCAATGGATTTTTTTCTTTCCTAATGGCATGGGCACATTCCAGGATGTCAATGTCAGGCTCGAATTGTCAAAAGGTCATGAACGTGAGGAATCATTTTCACACATGAATTGGCTGGCACAGAGTCTTGACCTTCACCCCAAAGTGTTTGAGATGTGCTGAAGAAGACTTTACGGAGTGGTTTGACTCACGTATCATCAGTACAAGATGAGAAATGAAGGCAAATCTGGATGGGAAAAAAATGCTGAGCTGTTGCATAAGGTTGTGAAAATGATGCATTGACAAATGTGCACCATAATCAAAGGTAAAGGTGGTCCAATTAAATATTAAAGCGTATAAATTGTGTATATTGAAAGCTTTTATCTTATTTGTGGTAGCTTAGCACACGCATTTTTGTTATACAGGTCAAATCTGAACTGGAAAAGAATTTTGTTACAATAGCTAAAGGGGTTAAAATGGGCTGCAACGAATCAGAATGCGGTTTCAGCACTTTCTTTAATACATAAAAACATTTGATTGACAGTTTCATACATCAAAATATCAAGCCAGTCAGTAATCTGTATAAATTTGGCATATTTTATGTTTATTAAATTCTGTCAGTGGAGCACACCTTATGTCACTGATTTGATAAACCATGGACATGATAAACACTGATAAACCGCAACTCTTTTAGACCTCATAATTCCCCTCCCAATAATATTTTAGGCATACTACTAATCTGCTTATCAAACTGTGGGTGTAAGTAAACTTCTGTATAGTACCGAAAAACTGGCATCCGGACAAATTTATACGCCCGTTATCTAAAGCCCAGTAGTGACACAACATTTGTCGCTGCCGCTTTAATTGACACAATCTGTTCATAGATAACTACAAGTTCTGTTTGGCTATAGTTTATTTCAGGTAAATTTCATCTGCGTTTTTGTTTTATTGATAGTCTAATACTAAGCACAAATATTTTTAAAATTGGAGCATGACATCGTACAGTATTAGTAGCTTTTTAACAAAAATGTAAATGTGAATATAGTCAATTTGGGGGTTATTTTTGAGGTGAGTCATTTTTCCTCACTACACTGCAACAACATCTTAGGATTCCCCCACCAGCCATTACCCACATCAACCCCTGGTAAAGACTAATGAGTAAACGATCTTTAATGAATCTAATGAGCTGTGAGAGTATGTGAAATTCAGACCAGACTGAAACTGGACAGGCGGAACAAGCCGGAACATTCCATATACAGTAAAACCTCAGATTGCGACCATAATTGGTTCCGGAAACGTGCTCGTAATCCAAAGCGCTCGTATATTAAAGTGAATTTTCCCAATAGAAATAATGGAAACTCAGATGATTCGTTCCATAGCTCAAAAATATTCATAAAAAATGATTAATACAAAATATAAAGTAAAAAATACTTAAAACAAAGCACTTTACCTTTGAAAAGAATCATGGATGGTGTGCGGGAGATGAGAGAGAGGAGAAGAGGGGGGTTATTTTGTAGGACGACTTTCACTATAACTAACGGAATCACTGCTATCTGTTGGCTCACTGGAATCTTTTTCTTTTTGTTCGACTTTAACGAGGAACCTATGCAGTGACAGCTGCTATTGCCTCCTTTTTCGATTTCCCGGAAATGTGGACACTGCATTATTGTTAAACAGATTCATACAGCCTTATTTGGGTGGTGCTTTTCTACTAAATTTTGGCACGCCGACTGAGACCGAGCATGGGAGACGCTGACTGAGACCAAGCATGGGAGACCCCGACTGAGACCGAGCATGGGAGACCCCGACTGAGACCGATCATGGGAGATTCTGACTGAGACTGAGCATAGAAGATTCTGACTGAGACCGAGCATTGGAGACGCCGACTGAGACCGAGCATGGGAGATGCAGACTGAGACCGAGCATGGGAGACTCTGACTGAGACCGAGCATGGGAGACGCCGACTGAGACCAAGCATGGGAGACGATTACCCACAATCCCGCAGTGAGAGAGAGAAGAACTATCTGCTCAGTTGTGATCATGTGACACTCGGCAGACAAAGCATATACGTAATACTCATATTGCAAGACCTTGTTCGTTTATCAAGTTAAAATTGCACTCTCAAACTAAGTTACTTGCAGTCCAAGGTTTCACTGTATATGTTTTTATCACCAGATGCAACAGCAAAACAACATTTAATTTTTTCCCCTCCAGATGGATTTTATTTGTGATCTGGGCAGACAATTTCTATTTGACTGGGCGCTCTGCAGTTTTCCTGGGGGGCTCAGCTCCCCGTATTTCCTCCGTTTGAAACCCCAAACAAATGATCCCTGGCTGTTATAAGCGTGCACGCCCTGAACCGTTGGTGACTTAAGAGAGACACACACACACACGATCCCCACACAAAGATCTCCCACACAGCCGGTCCGCATTTCAGGCTGATGTAAACAGCTGGTCAGTGACTTGTGTCTGTGGACTTGGATTTATGGCCAGTTTGGACAGGGATTTGTTTGCAGCATGGAGTGCTGGTGTGGGTGGCGACAAGGAGCAAAAAAAACACATAAGCTATGAAAAATATGTGAATAATGTATCACAATTTAAGACTGTGTGCATTAACGACAAGCTGGTTGCTTAGCATTGTGGCTTTATTTTTATAGCAAATCTGTGTATCTGAGTAAACCATACAGCTTAGAATAGTTCTTACTTATTCATCTGCATCCTTAGAGAAGTACTTAGGCGTCTTCCTGAAGGATGCTGCCCCCTACTGGGATTTGAACCTGAAACTTGCCGGATGCATTTCCAGTTTCGTAACCACAGTGTGGAACAAAGCCCTTAGTGTATACTGCAGCTCTGTATTAAAGAGCATTATAAATAATGTGCAGGGAAGAGGGGGAATTAAATTCGCCTGATTTTCCCCTTCCCTCAGAGAGCGTGGAATGGCTGTGTGATGCGCATGACTGCCGGGGAAAGGCAGATTTACAGGGCCAAGGTTGAGCATGTTCGCCTCCTTGCATGCAGCTGCTGTGAGCTTGTGTTCAGGTGGGGCTTGACCGCACGGCCTCACTGAGGAGCGGGTCAAGGGAGCAGCTTCTCCCACAAAGCCAGTGAGAGACCACAGTCTCTCCCTCAGTAAATTGTCAAGGTCTCTGCTCCTTAGGGGTTCTCTAAAGCTGTGTTTCTCAGTCCTCGGGGATCCCCAGACCGTCCATGGGTTTGCTCCCTAGTCTCAGGGAATTAGGAGAGAACGTAAAACTTGGACCGTCTGGGGGTCCGTGAGGACTGGTTTAAGAAACACTGCTCTATCGGACGTGCGCACTGGGCTTCCTCCTCCTGACTACTAACACGAGGCCCGTGTTGCTTGGTGTAGTAGTTTGGTATTTTGCTCTGTTTCCAATTTTCTGAGGTATGTGGATGACTGAATGTCTTGTTACCCTCTTTCTCCTTTGATTCTGGTCCAGGTCCAGTCCTCAGTGGCAGTTGGCACCCCAGATTATATCTCTCCCGAAATCCTGCAAGCCATGGAAGATGGGAAGGGCAAGTACGGCCCCGAGTGTGACTGGTGGTCGCTGGGCGTGTGCATGTACGAGATGCTGTACGGGGAGACGCCCTTCTACGCAGAGTCGCTGGTGGAGACCTACGGCAAGATCATGAACCACAAGGTGAGGAGTACGCATGGGTGGCTGGGGGTCAGCAGCAGCAAACAGTGCCCCCCCCCCCCCATCTTTTACATGTTGTTACCCCCTAGCTCCTTTGTGTACCCTAACTGCCAAACTGCACACAAACTGCCCATCCTGGTGACCCAACTCATCTCTTCAGGAGTGTATGCTGATCAGAAAGCTGATCCTTTTCCATGGTACTGCCCCGCAGGAGCGCTTCCAGTTTCCGGCCCAGGTGACGGACATCTCGGAGAGCGCTAAGGACCTGATCCGGAGGCTCATCTGCCCGCGGGAGCACCGGCTGGGCCAGAACGGCATTGAGGACTTCAAGCGGCACCCGTTCTTCACTGGCATTGCCTGGGACAACATCCGCTCCTGTGAGGCCCCTTACATCCCCGAAGTCAGCAGCCCCACGGACACGTCCAACTTTGACGTGGACGACGACTGCCTGAAAAACACCGTACGTTACCTGGGCCAGCCGCTGCTCACTTTCATACAGCCATTAACGGGGGTAGATTCCTGCAGGTCTCGCACATAAACGCACTCGTGGTATGATGTGAACTGCCATCTCATATTGCCAGAATAGCTACTGCTGAACATGGCATTTTGTATTAATCTCTAATGCACTAGTGTAATGGCCTGCATATGGATTAAACAAGTGTGCAAGAATTTCATTGGAGGAAATGATGCTTCATCCATAACCACTATCCCAGAATGCACAGGGCAGGATGCTAACCTGCCAAAGGGCACACCATAGGCAACTGAGGGATATCAGTTCATCTAAAGCGTTTTGTTTTTTTTTTTTGTTGAGTACCTAGAGGAAACACACGCAAGCATGAGGGAATTCAAGCTTCACACACGCAGTGCTTGGGGACTTGAGCGCACCACCCTGTTGCTATGGGAATATCCATCCATCCATCCATTTTCTGATCCTATTCAGGGTCGCGGGGGTCCGGAACCTCTCACGGAGGCTACAGGCACAAGGCAGGGACCAACCCTGGACGGGGCACCAGCCCACCATGGGAGTAATACTGTGTTATTTTCCATTTCAGGAAACCATGCCCCCTCCGTCTCATACCGCCTTCTCTGGACATCACCTGCCCTTCGTCGGCTTCACCTACACCAGTAAATGGTGAGTGGCTGTCCTCTGCCGGCGCTCTCCGCTCCAGGGCCGGTCCTGTTCTCTCTGTCGTGGCTTCAGTCTGGTGCTTGGGCCCAATTCAGTGCCGGATGATATTTACTCCTCGGCAGCAGATGTCTTATCATTGAATGCAGCGTTGCACCCCCTAAAGGCTCCTAAGCATAGTCTTACCACCGAATTGTCGCATTTGAAACAAACATGAATGGAATCTTCCACTTTGCTTCACGGGGGAGGCCTTGGTACCATGGTCTGCGTCTCTCGTGTCACTCTGTGCTAAAACTCCAGTCGGCCACCTGGACCCTTCCTCGCGGGAAGGACGCTGTAGCAGCCCTGGAGTGGCAGGTAGCAGTGCCGTGACACTTTTGTGCATTTTGAGGCTCGAGGAGCATGCGGACCCCATGAAATCCCAAATGTGATTTTCATCTGCGTTGATCTCTGTTAGCATCAGTTTTTATGACAACTTCCTGTTAACCTCACTTTAGTGTGATTAATAAATCCTGACCCCAATAGCTGGTGAAAATTTGGAGACTGTCACAAAAGGGTGGCATAGATTTACTTATAAAAACATCAAAAACATGAGGTTTTTTTGAGGATATTTGTACATCTGTTTTTCAGGCATGAATTTGTTGCTACATTCCCTTGAAAGGAGGCCCTGTAAAGATGGCCGGCTCATACACACATGCATGCACAGAGGGACCCCGGTTCTCAGACGCCCCTGCCTTTAGGAACTGAGCACGTAACAGGAGTGTTAGTGAAGTGAAAAGAAAAAACGCAAAATCATGAATTTCCTCCTCAGATTAATAAAACATATGTCTGCCTGTCTGTCTGTTTTTCTGAATACCTGTATGCCTATCTGTCTAGCTACCTGTCTGTCTGTCAGCCTGTCTATCTGACTACCTGTCTTTATGTGTAACTGCTTGCCCGCTTGTCTGTCTCTCTCCCTGCCTGCCTGTCTATCTGCCTGCCTGCCTGTCTGTCTGTCTGCCTGTCAGCTTGCCTGCCTGCCTGTCTGTCTGCCTGTCTGCTTGCCTGCCTGTCTGCTTGCCTGCCTGTCTGCTTGCCTGTCTCTCTCCCTGCCTGCCTGCCTGTCTGTTTGCCTGCCTGTCTCTCTGCCTGTCTGTCTGTCTGCCTGTCTGCTTGCCTGCCTGTCTGTCTGTCTCCCTGCCTGCCTGCCTGCCTGTCTGTCAGCCTGTCTGTCTGCTTGCCTGCCTACCTGTCTGTCTGCCTGCCTACCTGTCTGTCTGCCTGCCTGTCTCTCTCCCTGTCTGCCTGTCTGTCTGTCTGTCTGCCTGCCTGCTTGCCTGCCTGCCTCTGTCTGTCTGTCTGTCTGCCTGCCTGCCTGCCTGTCCCCCTGCCTGCCTGTCTGTTTACATTTCTAAATAAATATAATCTAATAGTGAAGTAACAACAATACCTCACTTTGAATACCGAGTGGGTGTGTTGATTTAAATGGGTTTCGGTTTCAGTTTCAGTTTCCTCAGCATCCCTTTGCCCAGTTTTTAAATTACAGGGTTAGTGTGGTTAAATATTTCAGTTTAGCAAAGAAGTTTCTGACCTTGCAGGTTTGTAAGGTGGGGAAGCAGCAGGCTACATATTTCTTAACAAATTACTTGCAAACAGAAGATGGCGCTGAATGCTGGGCCTGTGACCTGGCTCTGCTTTAAAAATCTGACCCTAAGGTCACGCCTTCATGTGTGACTGGACCTTTATTTTTGGCATCCATGACGTTTCTGTCTTCACGGCTGCCTCCTTGCCCGCAGTATGGTGTCGGACCGGGGCTGCCTGCGTGAGTCTGCGGGGCCCGGCCAGATGGACGTGTGCCTGCAGAAAAGCCTGGGGGACAGTCTTGCCTCTGAGGCCTATGAGCGGCGCATTCGGAGGCTGGAGCAGGAGAAGCTGGAGCTCAGTCGCAAACTTCAAGGTGCCAGGGCTCAGAGGGCGGAGGGGCGCCCTTAGTGTGGATGCCACCGCTCCCTGGTGCAAATGCTGCCCTCCTCTTACCCCATGCAGAGTCCACCCAGACGGTGCAGGCATTGCAGTACTCGAGCATCGACGGGCCAGTTGTGGCCAGCAAGGAGGTGGAGATTTTCAGCCTGAAGGAGGAGATCCAGAACCTCAAGAAGCAGATTGCAGGTGTGTGACCTCATTCAGATCCACAACTAGAGAGCCAGTGTGGTCCACAGATACTTAGAAATGCAAATAAATGCCCATGTCAGGGTTGCCATGTAAGGACCATTAAGGTGACCCGGATTGTGGTGCTACTGTGCATGTTTGGGCCTCAGAATCTGGTGACCTGGAGCAGCAGCTGGAGCAGGCCAGCGTCGCACGCAAGGACTTGGAGGAGTCCTCCAAACATGTCAAGTCTCTGGAGAAGCAGATAAAGAGCCTGAAGCAGGAGAGGGATGACGTGCAGAAGGTACTGTGATTCCGGCAGGCCTCGACCACGGGTTCGCACCTAGATTATTCCTCTTGATTAGCAGATGGAGCTTCTTGTGAGAGCTGTGGTCATTTGGCTCAAAAAATAAAGCCTTTATAATAGTGTAGTAATAACTAAGAGTGATTACAGTATATATGAAAGCAGTCTGTATCCGTTCGGTTCCTTCAGGATCTCCTGGATGCCAACGAGAAGCTCAAGTCCCAGACTAAGGAGCTGAAGGAGGCGCACAGCCAGAAGAAACTGGCCATGCAAGAGTTCTCAGAGATGAGCGAGCAAGTGACCGACCTGCGCTCACACAAGCAGCGCCTCACTCGCCAGCTGCGGGACAAGGAGGAGGAGGTGGAGGCCATGTCCCAGAAGGTGGAGGGGTTACGCCTGGAGGTCCGCAAGGTCGAGAAGGCTAAGAAGGAGGTGAGGGAAGCGCCGGGGCTTCTGAGGACGTGTTTCTCCGCCAGCTTCTCCCATCAGTCTTTCTGCTTTTTGTTCTTCGCCATGGTGGTGTCACGCCCCCCATCCATTGTCCCATCTCCGCGGACGGCCTCCCCTGTCTGTCTCACTCTCGCTTCATGTGCTGGTGTGCCTTGGGAGGACTCTGACATGCATCTGTCCCACCCAGCTGGAGATACAGGCCGAGGAGCGGGAGGCGGAGGCGCAGAAGGAGAGGAAGCTGAGGGAGCACAGCGAGCAGCACGGCAGGCAGCTGGAGGATGAGCTGGAGGGGCTAAAGGTGAAGTGGCATAGACCTGTGCTCACCACTAGGGGGCAGAACTGTATGGGGCAGACTTGTGTTCAATGGAGGCAAACCTCAGCTCACTGTTAGGGGACAGATCTGTGTTCACCACTAGGGGGCAGACCTATTATAGGGGACATATCTATTATATACAGCTAACATTAAGGAGGGGCACAAAGAAAATCTGGGGCTGGTATGGCGAGGCACCTGATTGACAGGGATGTTGCATCTTACAACTTGGGTTCAGCAGAAACAGGCGGGCCGTCCAGTAGGCGTGGGGGCCTCGGAGCAGCACCAGGAGCTGAGCCGGCTGCGGACCGAGCTGGAGAAGAAGACCGTCTTCTACGAGGAGGAGCTGTCCCGGCGTGAGCTGCTACACACCAACGAGCTCAAAGCCCTGAAGAAGGAGCTGCGTGATGCTGAGGCTCAGCATCTGGCCCTCAAGAAGGAGGTGCTGGTGCTGAAGGACAAGCTGGAGAAGACGCGGCGTGAGAGGTGTGTGTGTGGGAGATGGGGGCCAGACATCATACACTCATCCATCCATCCATCCATCCATCCAACTGCCTATCCCAGGAGTTTGGTCTGTGGGAGCAAACCCATATACCATGGAGAAAACACGCAGACTCCACACATGCAGAGTACATGCATGATTTGAGCCACCCGCAGGTTCGAGGTTACTGGGCTACTCTCGAAGCCATTATGCCAGCCTTCGGTTGGCTAGTTTTCATCTGTCCTGCTGTTAAAGGTAAACATTCAGCAAATATAATGATAGCATTTGCGTATCGGGCTGGTTTCTGCACTGTGCTCTCTACCACACCAGTCTCCTCGTGTTCCGTGCATTTCCATGACGTCTCTACCTCACTGCCTGCCACGTGAGAGGAATCGTTTCCAAATGCGATGGAAGGTTCTATGCCCTTTCAAGCGAGCCTCTAGGTATTAGTAGCGTTTCTGTAGAGACTGAAGTCTTTCCTCTAAAGGACAGCGAGAAAATCCCACGGTCTTTGACCGAGTGTTTGTAATTTGCACCTTGTTATTGTGGGACTCTGAAGGCTAGAGGACGATTTCAGATGTTTAGATAGGATTATGTGGAGTCCTTGTTTCCTTCAGGTGATTTTTCTTTTTTATTGGTTTTTATGTTGGCTTTTTTGCCAGTTGCCTGTCAAGATTAAGGGAACAGGATAGCATGGAAGGGAAGTTCAAGAATATATTACAACCAAGAGTTGGAAGTATCAATTATAAGGCTTACATACATTTAAATATTTCGGCAACATTTTACTTGAAGCAGTCTACATAAAGGGTGACATGTAATCGTCATAAGAATGAAATGACACATGTCATGTACATTAATGACACATTATTGATGTTTATGACTGGGTGCAGATTGTTGTGGAATATGAGGAAATGTTGGACTCTTCAATACATGTCAGACAGGCCTCATGATCATCTTCCCTCCACAGTCAGAGCGAGCGGGACGAGTTTGAGGCTGAGTACAAGCAGAAGTACGAGAGGGAGAAGACCCTGCTGGGCGAGGAGAACATGAAGCTGTCCAGCGAGCTGGACAAGGTGAGGCTCCGCCCCCCTTCCCTTGCTGGATAGATGGTGGCTCCCCATTGTGAAAGGCTTCTTCCCAGTGTTCACCGTCCATCCATAACAAGGCTCTCACGCCTCTTCTCAGAGCAGCTCGGCAGCGCCTACCACGGCCGTGTGGCGTCTCTGGGCCCTTGCCGTAACGTATGAACTGTCAGGAAGCCGTTCGCCGCTTCTGCCGCCCCCTGCTCTGTCGCCCCCCAGAGGCCATAGAGGGAATCACAACTTGTGATGTCAAAGTAGGGAGTCAGGTGTTGGTGTCACGAGTCGCCACGGCATCCAGGCTTCAAAGCGGTTTAAGCCCCGTCGGTGTGGGTTTGCCTGTCTCTCTGTTCTCCCACTGCTATCAAACCCACCCCTCCCATTTTGGCAGCCTGTAAAATAGCGCTGGCAGGCCCAGCTGCGGTCTGCTATGCACGCCAGTGGAATGGTTGCCTGGGAAGGGGGACTGTTGACCTTGGATGATGGGGAAAAAATGAGAGGGGGCAGTATGTGTGGTCCGGATCTGGGGTGTGTGCTCAGTTCAGGGTGCTTTCGCTGGCATGCTTTTTATCCTGGGGGAGAAGCTCCACTTCCTCCTACGATCTGGAGCTGTGGTCCAAAGCAGAGACTGGAACCCCACTGACAGCCTGAAATGCCGCCCTGCTGAAATATCGAGGATCAGGCTGAACTGAAATGGAGACAAAATGTAAAGGATGTTTTATTTGACAATGTCCTCTGCATTTAACCTGTATGTGACATAGCAGGGGGCAGCTAATCCAGCGCCCAGGGAGCAGTGCTTGGGGGCGGGACCTTGCTCAGGATACCTCAGTAGTGCTTTGCTGGTCAGGGATTCAAACCTACAGTCTTTCAATTAGTCCCTGACCATTAAGCCACCACTGCACACCGGGGAATATATACACAGGGGAATTGTTCTCCCTTACTTCTGGCATTTGAATTTTTGGTTTGATTTTGCATTTTGACTTTCCTTACTGGCTTTACCAGCGTCGCTCAATTAATCACACTAAGGGGAGATTACAGCCGGATTCTCTCCTGCTCTGCCTATTCGCACCCTCCTTTCTCAATTTTTCAGCTGTTCTCAGCCCGCTCTTGCCCCCCTCCCCAATTCGCTGCTGAACTCGCCGCTTTGCCTGGATCACTGTACCTTTGCAGGACTGCCTTAGCAGGACATTTACCCTCACGCTGCTATGGCGAGCGGCTGCCCACGGGGCACCTGGCTTGGCTGGATGACAAACTTTCAAAACACATCCAGGTCTGGCTGCTTGACCAGACGACTCGGCATGAGGGTCCGGACGAGCAGCAGAAGGCTCTGAGCAGGGTCTGTCTCCCAGGAAGGCAAACGCAACAGTGTGCATTACATTCACATAGAACCGTCACGATTATTCAATTAAACTCGATTTCTCGAATGTATAAAAGCATCAATTAAAATTTTCCTATTCGGTTATTCGGCAGATGGAAGATGCCGAATAGACGGTTTGGATCCAAATAAAGAATGACAGCGTCATGGTAGCACATCATTAAAAATGAAAGAAAATGAAGTCGTCTGTCAGTGTTGTAAAGCGGAACTTAAATATCACCACAGAAAGACTGCAAAGCAAATACACGTTAAAGGAAGACATTCGATTTTGACGGACTTTCTACGATTCCCATATGTTAAAATGATCGCCGCTAACATGAATTAGCCCTGTAGCTTAGTCACATCATTATACATATGTGTATATATACGTATGTATGTATGTATGTATGTATGTATGTATATAACTCCAAATATAACTCTTTATCTAACAACAGAGTCTAGCAGATACGTTGGTGGTGTTGCTGTAGGTTTGTTTGACCCAAAGCAGTGCTGAGAAATCAATTGTTGCTGCACCATATCAATAATTTCCATACAGCAGAAGACGAAAGTCTTTTTTTAACCAGTTCGTGTTGGCTTTTCCCCTCTTCACATATTTTAAGTTCGTCAAAAATGCGCTGCGGTCTATGAATAAATCCAACAACAAGGAATGATCATGATTGTGTCTGAGAGTGCATGCGGAGCTCACGTAGAACAGCGACGGCAAACTTCACAATTTTTTTTACATATACTAGATAATGTTGAAAAGGAACCATCATTGAAAAACGAAGTTACAGCAGACTATCGCGATCCTTGCGATGTGCAAGTCCACGTGCATGAAATGCCATGTAGATATTAACATTGCACATCTTGCTAACCTGGCAGGGTGGCGCAGTCGGCAGCACTGTCACTGCACGCCGCCGGTTAATGTTTGTGCAGTTTACATGTTCACCTTGTGAGTGCCTGGCTTCTTTGCCCGATCCTCTGGTTTCCTAATATTGTCCAAAAACATGCAATTTAAGTGAATTGGAGTGCATAAATTTTCCTTATGTTTGACTAAGTGTGCACAAATTGCAATTCATATTATATTATATTATATTTAAAACGATTACTCGATGTTACTGGATTATTACTGGATTATTTATATAATCAATAGTGACAGCCCTACTTTCACGTCTGATGACGCATGTACCTGAAGGGCCGTTTTACACGAGAATAATGCACTAAGGCAGGAGGTGTAAACTCTCTTTAAACCAGTTCCTGGGAAAAAGTCACAGAGGAACCTCCTTTTTCTTTAGGTCAGACCGTTTTGTTCAGTTTCATTTACTTAAATGAAGCTGAAAATACAGAAGTGAACATTTCCCTCTGGTCCTTAGGCTGCAGTTGCAAGTCACCCGTTCGCCTTCATCTGTCTCCTGAGGTCACCCTGTACTGTGGGCTTGCTTGAAATGCTGGTGTCAGTGCAGCAGGCTCCATCTTGTGACTCACTCACTGACGTCTTACCTGGGATGAACTCTTTCTCACCTTTCCTCCAGCCTTCCTTTCCTCTGCACTTACTTGCATCACAGTCCTCCTTATTGTGGCTGATTGTTTTTCAGAACGAGAAGTAACAGCAATTCTGCATCTGCGCTTCAGATTTAAAACATTCTTTCTCTTTCCTTTGCAGGATTCTGGCCACTGTGGGCTCAGACTTCGACCTGAGGACCCTTAGGGCTGTCCGCGTGCTTCGCCCGCTCAAACTGGTCTCCGGAATTCCGAGTGAGTGATCACCCAGATTCCCAGACAATAACACCCCTTGATAATTAATCACGCAACATACCAATGGTATACAACACTGGCCTTTTTTTTTAAAAGCAATACTTTTCAGAGATTCCATTGTAATCTAAAACTGGCTAGTGGACCTTCAATAACAGTATTAAAACTTTAAAGATCTTACTGAAACTTTAAGTGGAGTTAATTGTAAAAACAAGTGTGAAAGTGAGCTTGTTTAAAGACAAATTTGAACATAAATTAGAAAGCTATAAGCATTTGTGAATATAATTATGTCAACTATGAATATTTTGTGTTTCCTGATGTTCTCTGAAAAATTCTCTGGTATGTTTATAAGGGGCAATCACTGAGTAATTCCAAAAAATAAGTCACCCCTGTTCATACAAAGGTCCTTGTGAGTCGGGGTCTCTTCCTTCTCAGGCCTGCAGGTAGTGTTGAAGTCCATCATGAAGGCCATGGTCCCCCTGCTCCAGATTGGACTGCTGCTCTTCTTTGCCATTGTCATGTTCGCCATCATCGGTGTGGAGTTCTACATGGGCAAGTTCCACCACGCCTGCTTCAGGACCGACACAGGTTAGAGATCCTGGCACATGGCATGGGTTCTGTTTCCACGGCTCGCACTTTCGAGGAGCACTTTTCGTTATTTAATCAAACTTGTGTGAATCTCCAACTGTCTCACATTTAGTGATTCAGTGATGCTGTTGAAGTGCCTTGTGGTTTTCACTATGGTTATTTTTTTGCCGTAATATTTACTTTAATGTTTGTCGATCATGATAGAGTTATGATGTGGTAATTCTGGATTTATGATGCGGTGATGTTAATGTGGTCCTAATCCATCTCCTGTTGCACTACTTTCATTTGGCTAACAAAGAATAAGCATTCAAAGATTAATATTGTAGTCCTTCTAACGGGGGCTACAGATACAAAAATAAAACTTTCACGCAAAGTTATTTGGGTTTTGGGAAATTTTTATTTCATATTCTAGGAGTACCAGGAAAGAGTCCAAACTTTAAAAAAATATATCACTGTACAATAGGATATATAATAACTTGTACCACCCCCCCCCCTTTTAAAATAATTTTTATGCTTTCATTACAAAGGGAAAGCATATTGTACACAGTGGTGGACATTTCAAACCTAGAAAGTACAAATCCAGGCCAAGATTTTGTTTCAACCAACCAGTGGGGTACTGCGTGACTGTGACTCTTCATACTCAACTGGCTAGTTGAAACTAAATCCAAACCTTGGTCTGAATTTATATATACAGATGCTCCTCTAATTACGAACTTTCAACTTACGAACTTTTAGACTTACGAATGAAGAGGACTGTAATTCCAAATTGTGTTCATTGGGCTCCCGTTTCCTGTCTGCAACATCAATTTTTTTCTCATCTTGCCAATTCCGCCTAGTATGACTTCTGCCTGCTACTCCCACCGCGCAGCAGCGTAGCGGCGTACTCCCAGCATCCAGATTCTTTCTACTTGTGTATACCCTTAAAATGATATTGAATAATGAAATACGAACATTTAAAGTTATGAACAGCCGCTCGAGGAAGTAAGTAGAAGAGCGTCTGTGTGTGTGTGTGTGTTTATATATATATATATATATATTTGTAATTATATCTTTGTGGGGACGCTCCATTCATTCCTATGGGGAAAACTTTAATCCTAACATGACAACCTTAACCCCTACCCAGCCCTACCTATGAGTCTTTTGGAATTTTTACTTTTTTGATTGCATTCGCAAAAAATGTTTCCCACAACATCAAAAAAGCAGGGTTTTATGACATTGTGGGGAGATTTGGTCCCCACAAAGTAATGTAAACCAAATCCACACACAGACACACACACAGTGTGAGGCCACTGTGCTGCCAAAACATCCCTATTTAGCTTCCAAGACAGAAGCACCAGCACCATTATACTTCTGCACTTGTAGGATCTTTATAATATAACCATATATATTACATAATATTTTTGCCACATTTGGTTCAATTATATATATATATATATATATATATATATATATATATATATATTCTGAAATCTGCTGAAAGACTTCCGGACATGTGTGGAAGTTTGTCTATGTGTGGTTTCTGTGTGAATTATTGAGACATTTGACCTTTATCCAAACCCACCTATTAACATATTGACATTGAAAGCAGAGCAGCTTGTTATTCTCTGTGTTCTCTGTAAATCCCTGTGACAAGGCCAACTTGTAATTACAGGGTTAATACAACTTAGGGACGTTTATCACCGCTTGAAATCCTTCTCATATTATTCCTTCCAGGCTCATAAATGAGATTAATATAAAGCAATAAATTTGCAGTGCAAAATGTACGGTCACTTTGTTAGCATGACAATAAAAATAGAGATGGGAGGGTAATATGTCCATGGTAGGAGTATAGATCCTGTAGAGTAACTGGTGTGACTAATTCAGACCCTGCATGAGGCCTATGTGTGTGTATTCAAAATGGGATTTGTTTGGACATACTGCACACAGTTCCAGTTGGGCATTTTGGTCGTCTAGCAGCTTTCGCCTCCCCTCAACTTGGTGACTGATCCTGTTTCGCTGGCCTTCGTATGGTCAGACAGGCCCGGAACCGTAAACTTAATGGTCCCGCTTCCATCTTACAAAGTACATCTAAAACCTTTAAGTGCACTTTAATCTTTTTTCATTAATATATTGCTGTTATCGATTCTTATAATATTGTCAGAACAGGTCCAACAGAGGTAAAGAAGTAAGCATGGAACAGAATTGGGTGCTTTGTTGTTTAGTGTCGTGCTATGTTCCAGTTCTGTGGCTAATGGAACACTCATGTAGATGGGTTGTTAGGTACTTGAAGAGTTTATGACTCCTCCACCCAACAGGTGGCAGAAGCCAAAGATCCTCGATGCTGAAGAAGTGCCAAAGCCCTCACCTGTTACAGACATGCTTTTAATCATGAAAGCCCAGTAATGTTGATTGCTATTGCTGTTGAAGGGCAGGGCTCTGCTGCGAAAGAGTATCGTGGTCCTTAGCGGGGAAGGATTTAGAACAGGGGTCACCAACTCCGGTCCTGGAGAGCTACTATCCAGTAGATTTTCTGTCCCACTTGGCTTCTGATGAGCCACAGCTGCTCCTGGTATTTACCTGAGAACTAGTGTGGCTCATCAGAAGCCAGATAGGATAGAACACCTACTGGATAGTAACACTTTTAAAATGTGTTTGGAATAGATCCAAACTCTCTCAGACATGGCACAGTCCTACGAGTACAGGCCTGATGCAGAAACGGGCCAGATACTATTTAAGAATACTAGTCGTAACAATAAAAAGTATGCCAGTTTAGAGGATTAATGCTGCTTTTTGATGTAATACTGTGTCTTTTGTCTGCATAAATAAGTAAGGTTTATAACATTTACTGCACTTTCAAAAAGTACTGTTCCTAAATTTAGGCTTTTGTTCCAGTGGATATATTTTTTTGCTGTGCAGTGGCCTGTCCCTCCTTTCCTTACCATACCGGAGATAAGTGCTGAACAACGAGGGCCAGATCTTAGGACAGGTAAAAGACAGGGGCCATTTGGCACAAGAGGGCCCAGACAAAGTCCCTGATCAGCCAAATCTACCAAGGGGGACACTTGCTGAAATGTTTTGTGGCTATGGACCTGTGTAGAGCTGCTGGTATGATAGAGGCACTGAATACGATATAAGAACCCAGAGTGAGTAAGGCCTGAAAACACGCACGCATGGCTACCGCTAAACACGCACGCATGGCTATCGCTAAACACGCACGCACGGCTATCGCTAAACGCTCCTCTGGCGTTTGAGTCAGCACAGCACAGAGGGGGCTCCACACACGCAGCTTTTTCCTTCAGGGTCATGCCCTGCTTACTGCTCGCACTGAATAATCCACAGTTTTGCTGATTGTCATACCACTTGTGTCCGTAGCTCATGTCCTGGGAGGGTACCGGCTATAGTAAAATGCTGAAATAAAAAATAAAAACAACATAAGAAAATATATAAAAAATTAGAAAGTTGTCGGTTGCAGATCTTTCATCCTGCATTTTCAAAGAGCCTGGCCAGATTCTAGGAATGAAAACTTTAAAGCTGTGTGTGTCCATAAGCCCACCAGACTGTTAGAGAGACTTGCTGAATCCCATTCATCCAGGCTGGATTGCCAGTGAGCTGTTGATTCCAAGATCACAGATATGATACGGATGCCTTCAGAAGCATATGGAGGAGAGTGGCAGACTCCGCTTTGGCTCTCTTCAAATTCCACTAGGCTTTTAAAACGTTTTGCTAACTGGGGCCTCAGTGGAAGCCTCATCGGGACAGGCAGAGGCAGAGAAAACAAAGTCAACTTCAAGTGGGAGCTGAAACAAGGGAGAGGGATGAGATCCTAACAGCCTTTGTCTCATTTTTACAACAAGGAAGTGGATGTGAATATTGCTAGCAAGCAGTCTAAGTAGTTTGATGTCAGGAGAAGCTGATTTTCTATCACTCTTCACAAAGGTAGAGCAAGGCTGCTGAACAGTCCTTGATAAGTCAATTTTCCCAATAAACCAAACAGACATGTCTGCATTTGCCAGTGGATCTTGATGTTTACCATTACCTCTCTCAGTCCACCTCCCCAACTCAAAAGGCACTTATCCTTAACTCATTAATGAGTTGATTATAGTCAGCAAAGGCATTGTTAACGAAAAGGCTGGTATGGTTACCTGGTCACCCTTACTGATAACCCGGCCCTATATATTATGATCACTTGTTACCATGGCATACAGTGGGGCAAAAAAGTATTTAGTCAGCCACCGATTGTGCAAGTTCTCCCACTTAAAATGATGACAGAGGTC
>JAODUD010000039.1:9190182-9215447 GCA_026784285.1 Stomatorhinus walkeri | reverse complement strand
ATAAATAAGTAAATAAATAAGTGAAGTTGGGGGGGGGGGTGTTATTTGCTCATTTTAAGGGGGGGCATCCTCCCAACCCAGGTGCATATTGTTTCTCTCATGGGGGGGGGTCCCTGAGCTCTTGGATGGGGCTCTGGATACTTTGGTCATATTTATGACCCAGCAGGCAGAAAAGGCCATATCGAGCTCTGCCCTCTCCCAGTGCACCCCAAGGCCATCGTGTGACTGACGCACTGTGTCCCATCGGCCCCTGGAGTCCATTAACAGTCTCACTCTTCACTCCACAGAGGGCGACGAGCTTGTGGTCCCCGAGACGTCAGACAAAAGCCGCAAGCAGATGGTGCGCAGCATGAACAATAAGAGGCGCTTCTCCTTCCGTATTCCCGAGGAGGAGAGGATGCAGCAGAGGAGGTTGGATCTGCTCCCGGGAGGGGGGGCTTAATAGCGCTGGTTGCCGTCTCCCCAGTCATAAATTGAACACTTCTCTGATACTGAAACCTGGGCTGGGCAATTCTAGGATTTTTTTTTTGAGGTGTATGTATGCCAGCTGTATATGAGGCAAAGGGGCACTCTGGGGACCAATCAGCTTACAGCTGTAGCCAACGCCCCTGTGGTTGCGCCCCTGTATGCACCTCTGGGGCGGTGTCTCTACAGGGACCTTAGACGTGGAAAGTTAACATCCCTGCTCGGCCTGTCTTACACAGGGAGATGTTGCGAGACCCTGAGATGAGGAACAAGCTGATCTCCAACCCCACCAACTTCAACCACGTCGTCCACATGGGGCCGGGCGACGGCATCCAGATCCTCAAAGACCTGCCCATGGTGAGTCAGGCGTGTCCCTCTGGGGGCCCCAAGCTGAGACCCTCAGCACCCCCCTCCTGACCTCTGCCACCTTCCCAATGGCTCTTTTCCTTTTGGGTTTTATGGTCTAAAAGCCAAAAATGTCCACCTGAGAAGATACATTGTTGTAAGAAGGTGCTATTTTATTTCAGCCGAAAAAGTTTGTTTTTAACAAAACCTTGTTTTAACGGCGGTCTGAAGACTTTCAGTTATTTAAATTTTAAATATAAAGGTTAAAGATTACAGATTTGAAATGCTAAAAATGGCCATAGACAGAATACTACACTGTGCCGGTTTGCACATGCTGGTTGGTGGTGGCTCCGCCCTCTCGTCTCGCATAATGACTCCGCCCCGTTAACCCCAGACCATCCCTGCCTTTTCCCGGACTCCCCCTTCTCGCCTTTTTCTTCGGTTTCCAGCGGGGCTCCCCCCTCCTCCCCTGCCCCTCTCCGCACATGCGCCTTATCTCCACCCCCACCGGCTTTGAGCATGTCTGTTACACGGCCAGCCGAAGCGTTCTCCCCCGAGACTACACGCCCTATTCCAGCTACTCTCCATCACTGCGCTCTTTCCCCGGGACCCCAGCCTCGGCCTGCTTCCGGGTATGGCCCACTGTGTGCCTCATCTGCGCAGTTCCTGTCGCCTGCCCCGTCAGGACTGTGTCTGCTGTCTGCCGTGTGGTCTGACCTGCGCAGGACCTGCTTCCCATGCTTACCTGACCTCTCTGTCTGTAACGGTTACACTGTGTAGCTGATTGATTCTATGGCCTGTGCTGTGTCTAATTATGTACCGGCAGGTAAAAACTGAAAATCGGTCCGGGTCGGATTTAATAGGTCAGAATGTTATATTTTGATACCAGGGACACTAGATTTGGCTATTGGTAGTGATAGATAACATAATGCATCATAAACCTTTTGCTATATTTTTACCCCAGTAGATGATGCCTTCTGTTTAAAAAGGGCACAAAGCATGCCTGAAAGCAACCCAAGAGCACCATCTAGTGGGGTAAAAAAATACAGTAAATGGTTCACAAAGCCTCGTTTTGTCCATCACTGGCTATTTGGGTACCCCCTGAACTGATTAATGGGGACCTCACTTTCATTTCCATGGAAGGTTTCTGCTATTGATTGTACGATTTCTCTACGAATCTCTTAAAAAACTGTTGTTCAAGCTTTATTTTGGACCCCAGGGTTTTGTAAGCATCTGTGTTGAGGGTGAAATTATTTGCAAAATAATGCTGAACATTCAATAAATAATTTCAGTGTGGTTTGGAGAAGAAATAATGACAAGGCATAAGTTGGCAAATTTGAATCCATTTTAATGTAAAAAAACATTTCACAGTTAGATAAGCCAAATCTGAAGTAGAATTTTTGCCCTTTCCTCCAGTCTGTACCCTTACCTGCCAGTACCTAGTGCAGTATCACAAGGTGTGTTTGCAGATTTGCTGCATGTCGCTTATACCTGCTAACCCCAGAGGGCAGGTCATGTCACTCCTGAGGTCGTTTGGCGTCCTCACTCTGCATAGACGAGCTCACCAAGGCATTTGGCATCATGTAATTTCATGCATCACTTTTTTGATTGGCTGGGTGCCTGCTTGCTCATTTCCCCTCTTTTTGTATTCGCACTCCAACTGTAAATGAGTGTCTGTGAGCCAGAAGCAGATCCTCCTGGCTGATTTACATTAGTGAGTGAGTGAGTGAGTGAGTGAGTGAGTGAGTGAGTGAGTGAGCGAGCGAGCGAGCGAGCGAGCGTGCGAGCGTGCGTGCGTGCGTGCGTGCGAGCCACACCACTGGATGATTATTCATGTTAGGCAGGTGTTTCAGCATGTCCTCCTGTTTGGTTTGTGTAATCACTGCTGTCTTGTGTGATGTCACTTAAAACCTCTTTCACTAATCTCTGTAATCCAGTTGATTTTAAGATTTTCCGTTATCTGACAGAATGCAATGCTGTGTGTACACGCTGCCGACATCTCCTTCAGTCCCAGCCGCTTTCTGCTCCGTTTTCCGTTTCCTTCCCGTGTTTCCCGTGTCAAACTCGCTCACATGTTCCTGGTCTCTCCCTCTCTCTCCTCTCCCCTCTTCCTGCCCCATCCTGCACCCGGCCCACGTCCCCCCGCCCTCTAGAATGTCCGTTCCCAGGAGAGCCGGGCTGTGTTCAGTGGCTCTGTCAGCATCCCATCCATCTCCAAGGGCCGAGGAGAGCCGGGCCGGTCCATGAGCGCCAGCAGCGGTCTGGGCATACGTGAGTGCCGGCGTCGCGTGCCACGGGTGCACTGGGGTGCTCCGGCGGGGCTAGATAAATGGTCTGACCCCAAGCTTTGCTTTCACATGTGTATGTCTCAGAAAAAAGCACGATATGATATGCGAAAAAGTACAAATGAAGCATCATTTCATTTCATGTAAAAGTAAACACGTAAACTTACATACTATTTCTAATAAATTTTAGGCCTACGTTTGTAAGAATCTATAATAATAATAGAAAATGAAATGAAATGGCAATAAAAGAGCCATCAAATCTTGTAGTCCTCTCTTTTTATTGTGAATTTTCTATGGTGGTGTCTCTCTAAGCCTAGTATGTGGGGCCTGCTGTGCAAAGTCTGCTGTGTGGGGCCTGCTGTGCGAGGTCTGCTGTGTGGGGCCTGCTGTGCGAGGTCTGCTGTGTGGGGCCTGCTGTGCGAGGTCTGCTGTGCGGGGCCTGGTGTGCGAGGTCTGCTGTGCGGGGCCTTGTGTGCAAGGTCTGCTGTGTGGGGCCTACTGTGCAAGGCCTGCTGTGCGAGGTCTACTGTGCGAGGTCTGGTATGGAAGGTCTGCTGTGTGGGGCCTGCTGTGCGAGGTCTGCTGTGTGGGCCTGCTGTGCGGGGCCTGGTGTGCAAGGTCTGCTGTGCGGGGCCTGGTGTGCAAGGTCTGCTGTGCGGGGCCTGCTGTGCAAGGTCTGCTGTGCGGGGCCTGCTGTGCAAGGTCTGCTGTGTGGGGTCTGGTGTGCAAGGTCTGCTGTGTGGGGCCTGCTGTGCGAGGTCTGCTGTGCAGGGCCTGGTGTGCAAGGCCTGGTGTGTGGGGTCTGGTGTGCAAGGTCTGCTGTGCGGGGTCTGGTGTGCAAGGTCTGCTGTGTGGGGTCTGGTGTGCAAGGTCGATTGTGTGGGGCCTGCTGTGCGAGGTCTGCTGTGCGGGGCCTGGTGTGCAAGGCCTGGTGTGTGGGGTCTGGTGTGCAAGGTCTGCTGTGTAGGGCCTGCTGTGTGGGGCCTGTTGTGTAAGGTCTGCTGTGCGCCGCCTGGTATACAGGGCCTCACGTGCATCCTGACATAAAGACTCTTTCTTAAATATTGCATCTCACCTCCCAAACCCCCAGGATCCACGGCCCAGAACGGCAATGCCATGAGGAGGGACTTCAGCAGCAGCAGCTACGGCTCCAAGCGGCAGGCCATGACCTCGCCCTCTGAGGGCTCCCTGTCCTCGGGTGGGGGCATGGATGGGGCCATGGACGCCCCCATCTCCCAGTTTGACAGAGAGGTGAGGGGGACATTAGGGAGGGGCGTGGGATGCACACTGAACCCTGCACCCTCTCTCCCCTCCATACCGTTTGGCTCGATATTGTCTTTCCCAGTACATAAGACAACTAAGCAGGTACTTGGAGCCCAGCGGCCACCAGGGGGCCCGGCATCCCATCAGCATGTCAAAATGAGAAAGAAGATGACAAATGACTAGGTTCATAAAATTTTGCTTAGGGCTCCGAAAGGGTTGGGCAGGTCCTGGTCGTTCCCTTGCTGTCATGCCAGTATAACTACTGTGTTTTTGTGCCCCACCCTGTATGAAAGTATGTGCGGCAATTTTGAGATTTATATCTTAGTGATTTATGTAAATTTCTTGAAGGGAAATAAATCTGTTTCCATGGTAGCTGAGCATATGCTGTTTTCTAATATGGGGTTGCCTCCCTTTTCGGGCAGGATTCCGATTCTCCCCGCCACTCCACAGCCTCCAACAGCTCCAACCTGAGCAGCCCCCCAAGCCCAGCCTCCCCACGCAAGACCAAGTCCCTGTCCCTGGAGAGCACGGACCGCATGGGCTGGGAGACGTGAGCCAGAGGCTCCACCCCATATGCCCAACATGCCCCGCCCCCATTTAGCCACGCCCACACAAAGGCACATGGCCCCTGCCAATCATGACCTCAGGCCCCAGCTGGCTAGAGCACCACTGTTTGCAATCGGGTAAATGGAAGCAGACACCTTCAGACCTCAACATAATCATGAAAAACAGGAAATGGACTTCGCCTGGACAGGAAGTCCCTGCTGGGTAAACACATCCTCCCCTTATTCAGGAAGCGGGTGTGGAGCTTGTGACCACATGTGTGCCGGCGTGTGTTTGTGTGCGTGTGCGTGTGCTGCCTGAGAAAGGGAGAGAAAAAATAGTTTTTGCACCCCCACCTCAAGCTGCCTTGAAGCTGAGTGACTCTGGGATGAGTCCAGTCCGATACGTACTCACATTGTAAGTGGGTGAGGGACTGTCTTACCAAGAGTCACCAACAGGCTGTGCCAGAGGAGGCAAGAGAAAGAAGAACATGAACTGGGGAAGAGAATTAGCATTTGTAAATAACACGTAGAGATGGCGCGAGCAAGATGTTTAGGTAAGGTATTTTATTGAATGGGTTTCTTTCCTTTTATCATACGGGGAGTGTGACTGATTTCTCAGTCGAATCGGTGTTTGAAAGGTGAGGAGGAAGATTTTATTTACTTATCCAGTTCGCTTCTGCTGCTTTGTCTCATATAGGCTACAGTTACCATTTTCCTCTTTACATTGAGTGGTAGCAAGAAAAAGTCTCTATTTTCAATAAGGGTTGTGACCCAAATCCTGACAAAGAGGTTAATTCCATGGCTTGTATGTGTCCCTCTTCTCGCTCTGATTTGCTTTTAACAGTTGAGGCTGTGCTATTACTCAGAAAAGAAACCTAATCTTTAAGTTAGTAAAAATTCCCAGAACGGTAAGCTGCTGGGAAGTGTTTGGGGTTGGTGAGCATATTGTAGTGACATCATCCATCCTGCAGATGGCACTAGTGCTGGTGTCGTCTGCTCTGCTTTTGCCTTAATTAGATAAGCAGAGGTCAGGCTTTAGAGAGGAACATACTTTGTTGCTTCAATAATGTATCTAACTAAAAGTAAAATTAATATATGAGGAAAAATGTTATAAAGTGAAATCTGTGACACGTATGGCAATTTTTTTTTCCTGTTTTAAGCTTGATAGAATTTTTAGTATTTTGGGCATATTCAAACAGAAAAGCCATTTTAATCATTTTTGTTGTGTCTGATTTGCATTTAGTTGCCTTTTACAGTGGGTCATCAGTATTGGGTGAAATTCGGTGCTGTTCACTGGAACCACCATCTACTCTATGCTCACACCCGTGGGTCGCCGCAGACACACACACACGCACACACACGGATTTAGGGACTGCAGACACACACACACACACACACACACACACGGATTTAGGGACCACAGACACACACACACAGAACCACACACATACACACGGATTTAGGGACCACAGACACACACACACACAGGGACCACACACACGGATTTAGGGACCACAGACACACACACACACACTTACAGACACACACACACGGATTTAGGGACCACAGACACACACACGGATTTAGGGACCACAGACACACACACACACACACACGGATTTAGGGACCACAGACACACACACACACACACACACGGATTTAGGGACCACAGACACGGCCTTGTTACCTTCCACTGACCTGCCGTAGTACGGCTTACCTTTTACCTTTTATCACTGGAGCAAGAATCCCACACTTCCAAAGAAATATATTCTTTTCTGATTTGTTGGTATTTGTTTCATTGTGGTTCTGTTCAGGTCTTTGTTTCCACAGCTTCTGTGGTTTTCTTTTCGGGTAAGCTGAGTACACCTTTGCGGAAACCCCAAGAGCAATTTTGCTAAAGAAAAAAATTCTTTTGACATTAGAGTAGTCTTACTACTCACTCATAGTAGCTGACAGCATTGTGTCACGGATTCTACACCTTCTCATTACTCTGGGGATCAAATTGCTGAAGAAATACGGACCACGCGATCATGAATTCTTCGGCACCATTCAAAAACCAAGACTGATAGAATAGAGTTATGCCAGAGTACCAGTTATGCCATTGTAGTAATGCGGTATTCTTTGAAAGTGACTGGGATGCTATTTTCATTTGTATTCTATCCAAAACTTGCTCCATTCCTGCGGGGTATTTGGGGTTATATGGGTATTTTGGAAATATGTACTTTCTTTTAATTAACACTGTCAATCTTGCATATGCTCGCAATAAAGTTAAATGAGCGTAGTGCCCCTTCATTAAAGGATGTAACGCCTTAAGGAACTAAAGTACAAACATGGGACACATAATTAATTGGACCAGCTGCTTGCTGTGTTATTATTTTTTTATTATATTTATTTGATGGCCACTGGAAGCGCTCCTGCGGTGAGAATAACTTAGCAGTGTTTTTATGCCCGTTTGTCTGCCCTGTTTTCCGTGTGGATTCCCACGGGTTTGACTCAATCAGTCAAGTTTTCATGTGACTGCAAAGCTGAAACGATGTTAGTTAATAGCTAGTTAAGTCTCCGTCACTTGTGTCTGGACAGCAATATCTCAATGTAAACGGCTTTTCTATAGTAGACTGCAGTATTTTAGTAAAGAATAGAACAATATTTGTCCAGCCCATTCAGACAACAAACTCTGATTTTAAACTGATTCATTTTACCAGATGCTTCTTTTCCTCATGAAGTTAAGCTGCTCAACTAATATAAATGAATAATTAATATTATTGTTGGACCATATGATTATGTATTCCAACATTTGTTTTGTTTTTCATCTTGGATCGAGTCCCACCTGAAGCTTGAGTGGTCCGAAAGGATCAAAGGGGTCTCTGCATCGACCCGTAATCCGAAAGCGATTCAGACATATCGGATCGTCACCATTTGCACTTAAACCAATAAGGAAAAATCCACTTTTATACGTTCAGACCCCAAGTACTAATATGACAACCTTGATGTACTTATGTGATATACGTATTTGCAGGCTTTGTTTGTATTGGTCAGTCCAATTTTCTGCAGAATGATTTGCTGCGGAGAGAGAATCTCCTTGCTAGGTAACTTACTTTGGACAGGCTTTTCCACTGCATCTCAGCTAGGAAGCCTGTGTGTTAAACTCAGGACCGTCTAGAACCAATGATTATAATAATGCAATGAGGAATATCTCCAAGCGGGGACTATACAGGAAACAGTTGTCACATAAGCAGCTGTAGCGTAGCTATAATCAAATATAGTGATTAATTCTGCAGATAATGTGACAGGAGAGAGTTTGGTGTTGTGGCTTTTAAGTGGGTGGGTGGCAAAGAGGGTCAGGCTCACTGCGGTCAAAGCTGAATTGTGTGGAAGATTTGTTTTGTTTATGGTTTTTTTTTTTTTTGCTTTTCGTTGACGTTTTACCTGCCTTGTATGTTATTTGCTATTTCATATCATATTATTAAGTTTATAGGATTTCTTTGTAAGAATATGTACAGTTTTGCATGTCATAGGTGTAATCACTTCTGTTGTTAGAATTTAAGGCTGGATTTTTTATTTTATTTTATTATTGTATTATTGAGTTGCCTATTTGAAAATGTTGGGGATGTTACAGAGGATAGCCCACTGTGGCTGATGTAGATTCTTTTTTGCACAGAACTATTTAAGGTGGAAGTTCAACAAGTAAAGTATGGGACCGGCCACCACTCTCTCTATGTGGGGGGGGGAGATCCATTATTATATTAACCGGACTTTGATGTATTTCAATAAAACAGGAAAACTGTTAGAATGATGATTCCTGTGCGTTGTGTGTGCTTGCATGCCGTTGATATATGCTACTAAACATGGGTTGTAAAATAGGCAGTCATTCATATCAGACATAACACCAATCTAGTACGAAAACTTTTGTATTTATTTACAAAATTCTAAAACTGACATTTTTACACATTTTACAAGTAATCAAAGTGAAATCAACCTGATTCTGTTTACTAAAGTAGGGAAAGTGTCTGTCAAAACGCCCCTCCCCGATCATTTCTGCAGATTTACGCCCCCTACTGGGCACAACACAAACCTACATCTGCTTTCCATAGCGTAAAAGCTACCCTGGGTATGCAACATTTAAACCACTAACACAAGCTGATGGGCTCAGAGACTTTTACTCTGTCTTCTTCCCTTCTATAGGTGGGCTCCAAGAAAATGGAAGAATCAGTAGTTAAGTTGCAGCAGCGTCTTATCTTAAAGATAACCCTACACTAGACACCAGGGAAAAAGTGAAGTAATTGGTCTGAAGACCAGAAAGAGGGGAACAAGAGGTACTTGTGTATTTTTTACATTCTGTTGCCTGAACAGCGCAAGCAGTTGAGGATGATCTTGGGTAAAATGTCTGAACAGGGTATGGATGGACAAAATCATGAGGGTCAAACTGTGCTCATTGCTCATGGCGCTGACGATGTTAAAAATTATGTCAGCCTAGAGCTGGACAAGAAAACAGACCTTAAGACATTCCAGCTATTATAAACATTCAGGGAAGTTTGAAAGTGCTTAAAACCAAGGAGTGTTGCTGTCTGGTTTTGGTGAGAGAATCCATTGTGGAGAAATCGATGGAAATGTGATATTGCATGAATGTTAGATAAAAACAAGGCAAAGCATCATTTTAGAGATGTGTCAGGGAGCAGGTCCTCCTCTGTCAGTGAGAGTAGCAATGACCCCTTAGCACGTGAGGTAGGCCTCTGGGTCGCCAAAACATCACCGGAGTCCCGATGATGTAGTGTACGGACGGTCAACCTGGGGCTTGTGATCCACAAGTGCTGACAGTTCCCTGCTCTCGCATCCTGCTTCCTGTTACACCTCCGCTCACAGGCACAAAGGGTGTGGCCTTCTCAGTCTCGGACTCTATCCCATACAGCGTTCGATCAAGTTACAACCAGACAAGTAGGTGTGTAGACGACTTCTCAATGGCTGCCTGAAAACTGAAGTACCTTCTGGGACAGAAATGCACAACAATAAGGGTCTACTTCTGCGATGGACGGAGGCACGTGTCCCTGCTAAAGTTTGCAGGCTAAAGCCCTCTTTGATGTGCAGACTGACATTCGCATCTGAGGACGGTGCACCACAGCGAACGAGTGCGAATGGCTTCTTTTTCACGTCTCATTTAAGTTTCAGAATGGAAGAAAGGAGACCAGAACCATGTTTACTGGGAGTACCTCCTGTGTCCCATATTGCCTGCCTTTGTATGACCTCAAGGCCCCTAAGGCTGACTGGGGTGCCTGTTTCACTGTTAATCCATTGGCCCAAGTCACTGTTCCAGCATAGTGGATCCCTGAATGGTCAAGGTTATCTCGCCTTCCTCCCTGAGGAGGAACAGGAACTCCCTGTCAGGCCTGTATACCGAGGTCACGCACTGGCGCCGTCCTCCTCGACCACGCGGTTCATGGTGGTGCCGTGGGTAATGTGAGTGGCCTGGGAGTTGCTTAGATCCCTCATGCTGCTGTGCCGCGATTGGCTGTCGAGGCGCTGCATGCTGCCGTGCCGCGATTGGTCGAGGGGGGGCAGGTGAGGGAAGCTGCCATAGGGCAAACGATCTTCCATGCCGCGGTAACTGCATGGGGTGTACCTGGAGGAACAAGTCGCCAGGGAGCCAGTTAGACATCATACGATAAATTATTGCTTTATGGAATAATATAAATGGAACAATCACAATGCGAGCAGGGTTTGCCATGTAATCTCTACATTAATAAATGATCAGTGCAGAGAGATGGGCGCCCACTCGTCCCACCTGCCATCACGTGATCGCCGCAGGCTGCCGTGGTAACTGCTCATCTTGCTGTGCACGCTGCCGGCTCTGCTGGGTAGGTCGTCCAGCATGGCCAGGTGAGTGGAGGAGGCGTGGGTGGAGGTGCCCTGCGTGGAGGTGCCACGGGACTTCCTTACGATGGGTGTGTTGGGGTCCCGCAGTAGGGACTGCGCAAAATCGGGCTCCTGGAGAACCTGTCGGCTCTCGTTCACAGCACTGCTGTTGGGGGGAGTGGCACAGGAAGACTATTTCATATTGTGACAGTTACAGTAGAAGCAAATGCACTGCACCGCTCAGTGATGCAGCACTCATTTCACCGGTTCAGGGCATGCTGGGCATTTTGGCTCAGAATCGCCACCTGCTGGCCACCTCAACGTCATATTCATAGGTGAAGGAGACGTGTTGTAAGGGATGTAAAACTCACTCCTTGCGACGGCGGCCTCGGAAGAAGCCAGCCCACTCGAAGCAGGTCTTCTTGCTGCCCACCCAGAAGACAGAGGGGATTCCCACCACCAGCGTCATGAGGTACTTCATGAGGAAGAGCACCAGGTCCGGCCGGCTGGTCTCCTCCACCTGCGAGGAGCTGCCATTATCCTCCCGCCGTGCGACTCAATGGCTTAAAACCTCTTAAGCATCATTCAAAACTAACTGTAGATGATGTCACTGGACTTGAGTGATATAGGAGAGGTGTGGTCTGTTTACATGAGCTTCCATGCATTAAATCTTTGTCTTGCGCACAGTATTAACTGCACAGCCTCTCTCTAGCTGCCTGTGTGTTTCTCAGGTTGCACAGCTCACCACAAGCACCCCCCGCCCCCGACTCAGTGGACCTCCCATAACTCCTCACTCTGTCTGCTCGCCCCTCCCAGCTGGTTCGGCTTCACTGAGCCACACAGAGAGACAGATGTCCAGCTCCCAGAGTGAGATCGGACCGCCTGACAAGCGAGAGCTCCCATCCTCGTGTGTTCGCTTATTTGGCGAGCCTGGGCGGTCGTTACGGCAACGCACATGGCCGCGGGCCACTGAGTTTGTTCAGCTACGCTTCCCTTTGAGGTCAGAAATTGGACTCCTCTATTATCTGCTCGTCCTCGTTTGCAGTAACGAGGGGGTATTTATGTACTTCATTAAAAATGAAGGGTTTGCAGTCTGTTTGGATATGACTGTCTTGATGGGACTCTCTGAGCTCCGTGCCAAGATGATCCAATCTAACCCTGCTGCCGCCCCCCCCCCCTTGATGTCTCATCTCACTGATGCCTGGACATAGACGTTCCGGTCCAGACCCCTATCACGTGACACTGATGGTCACCCTTTCTTGTCCGCCTGGCATATATGCTTGGCCCCGCCTATATTCCTTGGAGGAACTTTCCGGATGACATCTCCTCCTTGTTAATTTGCCGAAAACCAACACAAAATGAAAGATGACAGCATCACCCCCCATAGCACCGCTGGCGATCCACACCGTCATGATTCACTGACTCCCTTCCTCTCTGCTTTGTCTGAGCTTGTTGAAGAGTGGAGACCTGGATGCTTTCCTGCTCATCTGGCTTTGCTAGGTCTACATCTACTGGTCCTGCCCATGGTTACTTATTATCACGGCTGCTCATTGCCATGCCAACCGGCATCAAAAACGCCCCCCTTACCACGTCATCCCCCTACCACGACAGAGGCTCCATTCCCAGCAGTCTGGGAAGCGTGAAATAACAAGATCTGGAACAAAAGCATTTGGATCACAAGAGTATGATTATCCTGTTGGGTCCCTCCCCCAACAGCCACACGCACGCCCACGCTGCACAGGTGCTTAATAATTAAACGGCATAGATCGGGGTTCACAGAAGCCTAGAGATAAAGGCCAATTCAATTCTCTAAAACTGGAGGAGAAAAATTCTGATGAGTAGGATATGAGTATGTAAGACATGCTATGCATGAAGAGTCGCCCTTGTCGGTTGGTGTGTTGTGTAGTGTGGGCGGAGCCCTTAAAGGGCCGGTTACCCGGTAGGGGCAGGGGATGTGGTACTCGCGGCAGCGCTCCATCACCCAGCTGGTCTCCCACACGGGCCGGTAGCTTTGCTCATAGAAGTAACAACCGATGACCACCAGCAGTGGTGCCAGGTAGAGCACGGAGAAGACGCCGATGCGGATCATGAACTTGACCAGCTTGTCCTGGTTCTCCTTCTCCAGCGGGATCTCCATGCGCACACGGTTGAGCGCCGCGATGCCGGCCAGGAGCAGCACCACGCCCAGCAGCACGTCAATGCAAAGGGGTACCAAGACAAACCAGCGTAGAGCCGCCACGTCGTAGAGGCCCACGAAGCACACGCCGCTCACGTTATCGCCCTCAATCTTGCTCATGGCTGTCAGGGTCACGGTCAGTGCTCCCGGGATGCCCCAGCCACTGGCGTGGAAGAGGAGGGCCTTCTTCTCGATGGCCTCGCTGCCCCATTTGGGCACGGCGGCCAGGAACCAGGTGATGGTGAGGATGACCCACCAGACGCTGCCGGCCATGGTGAAGAAGTAGAGCACCATGAAGAGCAGCGTGCAGACCTTGTTGTGCGAGCCCTGGGTGATGGTGGAGGCTCGATACTGCCCGGGGCTAGCGGCATTGCAGGCCACGCGGTCCTCCAACAGGAAGCCCAGAAAGAACACCAGTGACACCATCATGTAGCACACAGCGTAGAAGATGATGGGTCGCTCCGGGTAGCGGAAGCGGGTGACGTCGATGAGGAAGGTGAGGAAGGTGAAGAGGGTGGCAGACAGGCAGATGATGGAGACGACGCCAATGAAGTAGCGGGCGAAGCGGAGTTCATCTTGACGGAAGTACATGTTGGGGCAGGGCGGCGAGCAGTCACGCACCCCCAGGAAGGAGTAGCCCAGCTCGGGCTCCATCTTCAGCTCCCTTGGGCACCAGAAGCCGTAGTCGCGTTGAACAGACAGTAGGGAGTCTTCGGTGCTGGTGGCCTTGGACTGCAGGTCAACCGCACGTGGGTACGGTTCCTCGCAGTCAGGGAACCTAGAGGTGGAGATCAGTGTCAATCGGATGTGACCTTTCTCCATTAAAACTTACTAAACACGTGCTCTGCTAGGCAGATCTTCGTTTTTCACATTTTCCATTCCTTTATCAACACCTCAACCCAGTCCACATTTTTGCTCCTTCCCGGCTCCCAGCATACCTGAACCACACTGAATACCTGGCACAGGTGCGCTGGGAGCTGAGAGGGACCAAAAATGTCGCGGGGGGGGTCCCGAGGACTGGGTTGAGAAACATTGGTCTAACGACATCAGCGGTCAGAATTCAGCAATGAGAAAAACAGGCCTTCAGATTCAATGGGGGGAGATTATTATCCTCTATCAGTCTTCAGTTTCATAACTGCTTAACGGCTCCTGCAGGGGCAGTATAAATTTCTGCTTCAGGCCTCTAGGCCTGGGACTGAAGGCTGCATCTCCTCCCAAACTATTGGCTGCACCTTTGTACAGAATCATAGGCGGTGGATCAGACGGTCAGACGGACACCTGCTGCACTCCATCTCCTCGAGCCAGGAGACACCGAACACGTCCATGAGCTTGGAGCAGTCGCGCTTGGCGTGCTGGCAGAGGTGGCGGCAGGGCAAGGACAGGCGGCCGTACTCTGTGCAGACGGGGCCGTAGAGGGCGCAGAGGAAGGGCCGCAGGGCCGGGGAGCACTGCAGATTCACCATCGGGTGGAAGGGCTAGCCGGGAGGAGGGCGGGCATGACGTAAGACACACAGAGAGACGGGGACCATACTGCATCAAACAGCAAATATTGGCTCATTCTGACCAATCAGGAGGCAGAATTCCATCAAGAATCTTAACAAGATTCTCCAGTGCTGTGTGATGTAACAGGTATAAACTCATTTAGTTCATCTATAGGTTTACAGGCTTCCTGTTTAATGTACACCAGAGTTAACATATGACCCAAAACGGTCTATCCTGTACCACTCAAACCTGTTCCCCCACCTTCGAGTTTGGCACGGAGATATGAAAAGGAGGAGCTGTACAAACAGTGTAACTCAACGCCCCTTGATCAGACTCCCTCCCCCACCGGCGAGTGTGAGGACGCCTTTGTGTCAAGCGGAGGGATACGTTGTTGGTAAAAGGGGGCCTGGGCGTGCTCCGGCTGGGGCCATGCTGGGAGAGGGAGCAGCTGCCGGGCAGAACATTAACATGCAAATCCCCAGTGGTGCAAACAATGGGCCCCCGCCCAGCACAAGGCCCAGCACATTCGCTTCCTGCTGGGGTCTCGCCTTTGTGCAAGCAAGGTGCAGGGGAGGGGCCGACACACCCCAGGAGAGCTGGGCTCGCTGCGAAACATCCCCTCACCTGTGCAACAAAGAGCAGCATCAGAGTATCTACTATTGAGTACACTTATCAAAGAGCAGCATCAGAGTATCTACTATTGAGCACACTTATGTGTTAATGCAAACACGGGGAATCGTGTCTGCAACTGAATATATGCAACATCCAGGATGGGGTCAAGAGATTGGGTTACTTTTCAACTAGACATCAGAACGGGTAAGATTTCTTGAATGCCGTGTGACTGTTAATGCCAGACATGGTGGGACTTCCGCACACTGCAGAGTTTACTGAGGTAAATAATCAAAAGGCATCCAGGTAGCATTTCTGCGGGTGCAAACACCTTGCTAATGAGAGATGACAGAAGAGAACGGTTAACAGAAAAGCGACAAGTGCAACAGCAGCCCAATGCAACAGTGGTGTGCAGAAAGGCTTCTCTGAATGCAGAACTCCTCTGCACACTAAGGGACAGTCCTGCCTGGTGCTTTCTAGATCAGTGTTTCCCAAACCAGTCCTCAGGGCACACCGGACAGATCCACATTTTTGTTTTATCCCAGTTCCCAGAACACCTGACCCAAGCAATCAGGAGCTCTAAATGCCTTATACGTGAGCTAGGAACTGAGAAAGAATAAAAATGTGGATCCATCAAGTGGGCCCTGAGGTCTGTGCTCGGTGTGTCTAATAAAATGGTCACTGTTTGTCTATATGTAGCACCGGTCAGAAACACGTCAAAGTGATTTTTAAGAGAGCCTCAGAACACAGAACCAGCTTACCTACTCTACATAATTAAATGTACAAGTACAATATATATATAAACAAACAGACATCAATAAAACTCTAATGGTGCTTCCCTCTGATGGAAATGCACTTTAGCAGACCTTGGCTACTCTGTCTGTACACCAGTTCACAGGTACCATTGTAACTGTACCTGAAAAGGAGATTAACGATTTGTTTACTACTTGTATACGATACCGTTTAAAAGATATGGTTTCTGTCTGTCCTGAGGGATCGTTCCCAGCATGCCATCCATCCAGGAGAATGACTGACAGAAGACAGTATATTAGCCAGAAATCAAGCCTATATGATATTACGATGCATGTTTTTCATGTGAGGCCACCTCCTCGACATTGGTGAACTGCGGAAGATGCATACGCTGGTAAATGCAACCGGAAGATGTTACGGTCTGTGAGACCCCAGCCTTCTCAGCACTGTTCAGGCCAACTTGGCAAGCAGAGATCCGTGAAATGGATTAGAGTGGATGTTAGGCTTGCTGACTCTGACACAAAGAAACAAAATCCAAGGATCTCCAGTAAATATAATCCGTTTGAGATGTCAGTTTCTTTTTTTTTTTTTGAGAGTGGGGGTGTTTTCCACTTCCGTGACAAAAAGACCAATAAGACTAATGTTCAGTGACAGATTCTCTTTGTTCAGATTTCTGAATAAATTGATTATCTGAATATAATGAGAATGCCTTTGGACTGCAACTAAATATATGAAAACACTATTACCACTAAATTGCAATTTGAGAGGTGTTTAGCATAAATAACAACAAAACTTTGTATATCCCTGGTCTGAATAATTGACAGGCGAGTTCATCCACTGTACAGCAGAACAGACATTTGAAAGAGAGGGAGAGTCCTTTTTTACCCAGTCACTGATTTGATTCACATGGCAAATAATTATAAACATGTTCCAAAATCCTAGCAAATGTTTATCGAGAGGGGCAGGTTCGTACTCCTTTGTCCTTTAACTGTCTCATTTATAAATGCTATCTTTATGGGTACTGCATTGTTATTGCTATTGCTATAATTATTGTTATTATATCTGTAGTGCCTTCAGGTTGACCTACTGTATCACATTTATCTGTGAAACAGCTCATTAACAAACTCAAAAAATCCCAGACAGACCTCCCATCATCTCTATGCTGCAGCACAGCCGGATGCATGTTCCCAATGACAGACCTCCCATCATCTCTGTGCTGCAGCACAGCCGGATGCACAGTCCCAAAGACACACCTCCCATCATCTCTGTACTGCAGCATAGCCGGATGCACGTTCCCAAAGACACACCTCCCATCATCTCTATGCTGCGGCATAGCCGGATGCACAGTCCCAAAGACAGACCTTCCACCATCTCTATGCTGCGGCACAGCCAGATGCACAGTCCCAAAGACAGACCTCCCACCATCTCTGTGCTGCAGCACAACCGGCTGCATGTTCCCAAAGACAGACCTCCCATCATCTCTGTGCTGCAGCACAGCCAGATGCATGTTCCCAAAGAGCACTGAAGAAGCCGCCACAGGTGTAACTTCCACTGGTAATGTTGGGTGTGCTGGACTGGAGCTCCTACTTTATTGTCACTGAATAGTGCATGGAGTCTAGCTGTCTGTGAACACTGAGGCTAGCTGTCTGTGAACACTGAGTCTAGCTGTCTGTGAACACTGAGTCTAGCTGTCTGTGAACACTGAGTCTAGCTGTCTGTGAACACTGAGTCTAGCTGTCTGTGAACACCAATGCTTTCGTGTGTTAGCTTCTGTGAGAAGAGGCAAATCAGCCTTTGAGGGCTGAGGGGACGTTGGGCTTCCATCCTATTCTTAATGGCTACTTTATTAGGTACACCTGTAGTACCACATAGTACTCCAAAAATGATTCAAAGATAGACAAGCTGTGTGTTCAGAGAAGCCTTTCTGCACACCACTTATACTGAACTGTTATTTTTGTACTTGACCTTCTTAAATGCTTTAATGACTCTGCCCAGAATTACGATAATGATTAACTGATTTAACTGACAGATAATATTTAACACAAACCATGCAGAAGCTGTTATTTCTATCAAAGACATGTTTTAAATGTCCCGCATCAAAAAGTCAAGGAATATTTAAATTTTACACAGACTTTCTTGTTCTGGCTACGATGCACACGATCACAATGGTCATACTGATGTTTTAACACATTCCCTAATCCCAGAATTTACACACTCCCCCAGGATTACACAAGCCGATGATCGGGACTCATAAGTATTGCCCTTCATTAACTGCCAATTATCAAAGTAATAATTATACTGTGCACATTATTTGACTGATTCCTTCTCCATACAAAGCTACTTGAGCAAAAGAGGATAAGTAGTACCCGTGTCTGAGCTCTCTGTTTGCACTATAAATTATTCAAAGTGCTTTCCACAAGTACTAAAACTATAATTAGCCATTTTATCTAGTGCAATTCTTAATGTAACCATGGAGATTTCCTGAGAGATTGCACATTTGTGTATTAAGTACCTGCTGCTGTGAAAGATTTAGAAATATCACCATAATTCAATGCTGCAAACATGGCTGAATGCCACATACAGACCCTGCTGATATATATCAAAATCAGACTGAAACAGCAACTGTAATTTTTGTTACTATAGCTACTTAAGTGCTTCCTATCGACCTGCTAATCCAGTTTGAATACAATTTGTGGCTTTACTCTTTGAAATCTAATGTACAGTTCTGTATAAGGATTAGGGCTTTGGCCAAAGGCAGCCCTGTCTGTGGCAGTCGACAGCGAGGCCTGCTCCCCTCCATATACAGAAGGTACCCACAGGCCATGTGTGAAAGCTGACAAACGCAGAATTCCTTTCTTGATCTTTGCTCTTTTTTCCCCAAGAGAAGGCAAAGAAAGGACAGTTCGCTCCACATTCCCTTTTCTCCATTCGCTTTTCAGTCTGGATCAGTCAGCTTCTCCCGTCTGTCATTCTCTCTCTCTCTCTCTCTCTCTCTCTGTCTCTCTTTCTGCCCCTCCTCCTCTCAGCCTGCATTCATCCTTTGCATTGAGACCACAGCTACCATGGTAACCACTCCAAGAGCAACGGACCGATTTTGAGGAGGGGACCCCATCCTGGTGGGTCAGAGGCCATCAGTGGGACCCCCTCCTGACAGCAGCAGGGGTGTCCCTTTGTTGCTACACAATTTGAGCCTGTTTCCACGGCTACCCCTATTGCCAGCCAACAAGGACTGGGGGTGGGGGGGGGATAATGAGTTTGTCTGCTAGGCTGTCTCACAGTGAAGATGAGGAAAGTCAAGTCCCCAAAATGATTACATCTAGGCACAGAAGTATATAGTTATACTGGCAATGGGAAAAAAGCACACAATTTGGTTTTCACCGTTCATCACAAATGATTTTGCCAAAAGTGAGTTTATAGCGCCAAGCTCTGACACTTTCACCATGCCCGTGCACCGCGTCATGGCCATCTTCCCTCACCCATTCATCGGCTGCCACCGGCCAGCGTCTGCGTGCAGATAACCTCACAGCGACTGGCCTTATTGGCAGGCGCTGGGCTCTGCACGCGTCCACAGAAATGCCACAGGCGGCTGTCACGGTTACATCAGGGGAACCTCCATTCTGCGGCTGGCCAGCTCGCACCCTCCTTTCTACAGCACAGATTCTTACTGCTAGAGCCAGAATCCCACATCCTCAATGAGCTCTGAATGCCTCGCTCTTTGTTCCACAGAAAGGGCCAGTCCAGAGGAGCCCCTTAAAAAAAAGAGAAAAACTATAAAATCAAATTAACTGAACAAGGTCTGAGTGTGTCCTTCAGAAACGTACAGATTGGGTTTGGTTTTTTTGTCCATCATAATAAATGTTGGTACGCTTCAATAACCTTTACACTATCATTCACTTTTCAATTTTACCATGAAAATGTCAAATGTTACCACTATAATACAACGGCAAGGAAGGATTAAATTAAATGTGCCCACTTGATTAGGATTAATTGTCATTCATGTGAACCATCTAATGTCACTCGCACATTACAGAGATCCACAGCGGCATCACACCTTTTCTCCAGCGAGGGGGCGAAATCACAGTTTATATCCTACACTAATTTCACACTCTGATTAAGGTACACGGCAGAATGAGGGAAGCACAGCCGTCACGCGTGTGAAATAGAGCCACCTGAAACACCACACTGCAATTTGTAGAGTAGATATATGTGTGTTTGTAGTCAGATGTGTGAGTGCAGTCACTTTTTATGTGGGTTTTGTGGACCATAAACACTGATGGCTGTTTGAAAAAGCCATATCTCACTTATAACTCGCTGTTTGATATATATATATGATTGGAAAATAATTATAAAGTTTTTTATTATTATTAATCCAGTATGCGACCCAAATATTAAAATGGAGTCCATACTCCTAATCCATATCTATACAGAGGCGAAGCCCATACAGCCATTACTAAGTGAGCATCTGCAAATCCATAGAATCCTATAAAGTGATATTTAAGGTAATTTTCCTTTAATAAAAAACTAAAAAATAATTCTTAAAATGCAAATTATTCACTGGAATAGAATCATTACAACATTTGAATAATTAATGAATATATATATTCAAATAAAATATTTGATTTAAAAGCACAAATGGTTTTTTAATTACTTACACTTATGCACCAGCTAATTTAAATAAACAAGCAGAAGAAATGTAGGATGTATTTAAACTTCTGTCAATAATGTCACTGTGCCTGGCTTTCCTGTTCAGATAAAACACCCAGCATTGACATTTTTGCATTTTAGTTCCATCTAGTTTCTATTCCTGACCTTGCAGTGTCCTGCAAACTAGTTTTACACTGTAAAAGCTAGCGAGAAAAAGATTTTTAAAGATTTTTTTTTAATCTTTAAATGAAGGAGCACTAACATTTTTTTTCCCCAGCAACTCAAAACATACAGCCGTCTTCATAATACCTTGAACACAAAACAAAATATCTGTAAGATTTTCTGAATTCACCCACACATCCCATAAGATAAGGAGAAGCTGAAAAAAAGTGATGAAAATGTAAAGAAGCCGTTTCAAAAAGTGACGACGCATCGGTTGAATCTCATCGCTAGTTAAATGAAACCTGGCATCGCTCCCACAAGTGAATCTTCAGAGCCCCCTGGATCGCGCCCCGGACCCCAGATCCCAGGGCAGGATGGTGAGGGAGAGGCGGGCACAGTACCTCCATGGCCAGGGCGGCGGTCTGCTGGTCATAGTGGTTCAGCAGGTTGGGCATGAAGGTGGTGTTGTAGGGTAGGTTCTGGCACATGCGCAGGGTGATGGGCTCGCAGCTGAATGCGCTGTGGCTCTCCACTGCGTCCATGTGGATAGCCCCCACCGAGCTGAACAGGGGCAGCGTCGCCCACAGCAGCTCCATGGTGCCAAGTCAGGGGGACGGGGGCCGACCTGCTCCTGCGCTCAGAACCGGTGGTTAGGGACTGACGAGAGAATGAGGGGCGTCAGGAGGCTGGGAGGGAACCACACCCCTTACGGAGATCAGCCACACCGGCGCAATCCAAGCCTTTCATCGGAAAGGTCTGGGCTTCCTCCATGTGCAGAAGCAGCTCCACCTGGGACGGCCATCATCTGACACCATTCACCCGGCTCTTCTCCTCCGCAGCCTGGCTACGGCTCCTCTGTAAGGGCTCCCAGAGGAGCACCGCACCTCCTGCTGCGGACGGCCCACGCTCCTTCAGGCTCCAGAGCCCTCGGAGACTCCAAACGTAGCAGAGGAGCGGTTTGAAAATCCCTAACCTGAAAGCAACAGATAAACAGGGTCTAGGGTTCACGTGCCTCTGTTTGAAGCCTTTTAAAGGTGCTAGCACATAAAATTATAAAGATATACCTAAAAAATAAAAAGACAATAACAATTATATCAGTAAAATTACACATTTAAGTCTATTACAGAGGACTAGAACATGCTGGGCAAGTAATCTAGTTTTTGTCATTTCCTCGAGGATCCGGTGACGGGAAACACAATTAAGTCCTACTCTTTATAACATAACTGAATTTTATTAGTAACTTAACTGTTTTTTCTATAAATAAATATACAATAATACAAAGTTTGACAGCATTTCTGAATAAAATGCACTAAGTACAACGTAAAAACTGAAAGCCTAATGACAACAGCTTTTTGTTTGCATTGATGTTAAAAAGAATTATTTCCCGCAGTAGAATGGAGCAACTATCCACAACAGATCAGAGTACAAAGCTTCCTGGATAAGTACTATGTAAACTGCAATAATCTCTCCCCTATTATATAACAGATTAAAATAATAAAGCACTCGAAGCACTTGTCGAATGTTATAATAATGATAATAATAATAATAATAATAATAATAATAATAATAATAATAATAATTACTATTATTATTATTCCTACAGTCATATGTAGTTCTAGGTTATCACGACCACGTTAGAGAGCTTCTGCAAACGTACAGACACGCACACGCCCTAACAGACAACTGGATCCATTGTGAGGAGATGCCTCATATCGCTTTCCATTCCCGTCCAATTACCCGATGCAAAGTGAAATAATCCCCCCGATCATGCATTAAGTCAACCCATCTCACTGGCCTCGCATTAAATCGTTTCATCTCTCTGACCATGAGATAAATGAACCCATCTCCTTGGCCATACACATCACTACGACCCGCTGGATGAGCTTTGACACCGGCCGGAGAAACTGCACCCGTAATCCAATATCACACTTCGTATATTTTAATGGAACCCTTTATGCATGGGACACAACATAGAGAAAGTAAATTCAACATTTATCTTCTACGGAAAACGACTCAACTGGTTCCGATACAGCTGCGTACACACATTTATTGTGCAGTTAAAAGTAACTATAAATCAAAAGCGTAGATTATTAGAAATCACAGAGTAATGATTGATTTTCTGAAACCGACAGTGCCGCATCTGAGAACAGTACTATAGACAAGTGCGAAAAAACGAAAGCACAAGAACAAAACAATTTATATACCGACACGACGCACACAAAAGATTACAATTTCAAGTATGTTTGACTGATTTACAACAAGCAGTCACGTCAAACCCCTTTACAGAGTCAGCACCTACATATAATGTTTCTAATAATGTCTTGGTACTGTGTATTACTTGTTGCGGTATTAAACGTTTTCGTTCTAATGCAGACATAAATATATAGCAAACTTTACCGCGATCGTGATGGTTCTTGACGGGCGAAGCCGCAAAGCTGCCTTTCTGCCGTGTGACAATGAGCCGCTTGGACGCCGTGCAGCAGGTTCGCACTCTCCACGGGAGCGTGCTTTCGCTCGGCGACGTGGAATCGAATCCGCGGATGCGCGCCCTGCGCGCACATGGGCATGGAGGGTTACAATGGACGTAAATTGAAGGGCTGGATTAATGTCACTGCGATTGCATTCACTATTCCATATGTCATTAGTATCGATTGTAATCTAGGCCTCTATTTTTCTACCCCAGTCCAAATGAATTAAGTAATGCATGAATTAAGTAATGTAAATACTTATTTGGAATTAATCTTAAGCAGAGTAAGGAGTAGACGGTCCAATTTATTATAAACCTAATATTCATATCACTTCAGGCAACGGTAGTCGACAAAAGATAATGAGAGATTGCTCGCAGCTTAGGATAGATTCGCTTACGAACCATTATTTTAATGGGGGGGAGACAAATTAAACTTACATTTATTTAGCATTCGCTTTCATCCAAAGCGAGTAAAGTTAAGAAAGCAGGACTAGACAGTACCTAGAGCAATTTAAGTTAAGGTTCCTCCTCTAGGGCCCAAGGGTGAATCAACGCAATGGGATTATTTGAGCCGACGAACTTCCTGTCACAGACCCAGCTCTCCAGACCCTCTGCTACACAGTTCATGAAAAGAAAAACAACGTGAGATTCGAGGCACTGTTGATTGTCACTTTTAACTGTAAATCCTTTGTCTGCCATACGTTATCTTGATACCAACTAGTGATCGCAAAGTGGAACTGCAGGGAAATTAGCATTCTAAGTAAATTATATGGTAAATGTGATTACAGAAACTATGCAAATTACTGCATATGCATTACGTCGTGTATATAATGATTGATATGCAGCTAGGTAAATAAACCAGCTAAATTGCATGCAAAAATTTAATATTGGCCTACAAAATGTTGACCTTGGATTATTATTAACATGCAAAATACGTTTTTAAAATTGCCATTGACACAATGGAAATATGTTCTGAAGTTATTCACAACAACAAAAATCTTTGAATTTCAAACTTTTCATTGTAATACCTTGTCAGTTTTGCCAACTATGGTCATCTGGCTGGCTGGATGATTGAGATATCTGGTACCTGCATTCCCAGAATTAGCCCTGACCATTTTGCACAGACTTGCAGTGCAGTTTTTTAATGCAAATATCAGATAATTGATGTTTTCCAGCAGTTATTTACTTCAGTCACCAAAGACTTTAGTTCAATTTAGATGATTGGCAACAGCAAACTATAAGAGTAGCATTATAAACTATTGAACTGAAGAAGTGAAATACAGTTTAATCTAAAAATAATTATCGGAATGCATAGACCTTCATCCTGTAGTTCTGCATACTTATTTCAATGTCATGTTTCATTTTTTATTTGTAATAAATTGGTAAAGAATTCTAAAGTCCTATTTTTGCTTTGCCATTATGAGCTATTGACAAAATTTAAACAAGTTTAGCATAAGGCTGCAAAATAAAAAAATATATATGAAAAGACTGAATCTGAATACTTTTAGGCAGATAAGAAAAATCTTTAGTATTACTCATGAAATGCATGTGGAAAACAAACAGCACGAGACGCCCAGGAAATGCACAGTTTACGGGCCTCAGCCATGGTTTATGAGAGTGGTGCTGTAGGCCAGTCAATTTCAAACCCGGGTCGAAGGGGAGCAAAAACGTGAAGCATGTGTGGGTCCCCATGCTCTTAAGGTAGCCCTGGAAGGAGGAGGAGCAGGAAATGGTCATAAGCGAGATATGGCTGTTCACTGTGTTTAATTTCCACACTGATAGTTACCAAACTGTATTCATCCATGTTGAATCACAGCAGAGCCTCAACTTTTGTCTTTAAGGTTGTTTTGCGTAGGGGCTTGGAAAACTCTCTGTTCACTGAAAAACAATGCTAACTGCACCAAGGTTAAGCCAATTTTTGGAGTTTACAAAAACAGTCTACATGGTCCTATTGTGTTACGAGTGAAAGCATGTTAAAGTTTCAACCATCTATTTTTGCACTTTATGTAATAGCCTGAATGATGGAGTCCATGCATCTGCAGTGGGAGCTATCCCTAACTGCACACAGCTGTCCCTAACTGTATACAGCTGCCCCCAGCTGTGCGCAACAGTGCCCTTCTGCACATTCCCATCCCTGAATGCACAGATCTGTCCCTAACTGCACAGAGATGTACCTAACAGCACAGATCTGTCCCTAACTGCACAGAGATGTGCCTAACAGCACA
>JAODUD010000039.1:9118373-9129434 GCA_026784285.1 Stomatorhinus walkeri | reverse complement strand
TTGGTAAGATTGGGCCTTGGGTTTGCCATTCCACACTTTAAGGTGGTTCCTCTTTGGTCAGACTGGGCCCTGGGTTTGCCATTCCACACTTTAAGGTGGTTCCTCTTTGATCAGACTGGGCCCAGGGTTTGCCATTCCACACTTTAAGGTGGTTCCTCTTTGGTCAGACTGGGCCCTGGGTTTGCCATTCCACACTTTAAGGTGGTTCCTCTTTGATCAGACTGGGCCCAGGGTTTGCCATTCCACACTTTAAGGTGGTTCCTCTTTGGTCAGACTGGGCCCTGGGTTTGCCAATTCCACACTTTAAGGTGGTTCCTCTTTGGTCATTCTGGGCCCTGGGTTTGCCATTCCACACTTTAAGGTGATTCCTCTTTGGTCAGACTGGGCCCTGGGTTTGCCATTCTACACCTGAGCACAGATGCCCCATTATTTTCTTATGTGTAAAGAAAGTGAAAAATGTAAAGGCTAGCTTATATTGCCTATCTTTTGGTGTCCTGTGGGTGAAATTTATCCTACTGTCTCATTGTTCCTGTACAATTAAGCCCCTTCATATACTGGAATTTCTTCCAAATTATAATCTGAACATTATCTGTTGCATCCAGATTTCTCCCATTTCATCCTCTTTCCAACCAGTTGTTTCTGATGGAGTTTTGTGTCTAATTTTATACTATAATATGTAACGTAAAGTGATTTAGGCTGGCTTTAGACTGATCAATGACAAAAAAAAAGAAACAGAGTAAATAAAATGCATTAATATGAAATGTTTTATGTCTGATTAAGTCTTAAATCTGAATTGGACCTGTTGCCTACCCCTTACAGGTGGGATGAGAAATAATATAATGTATAATAATATAATTATGGTATAATAATCATCTGTACACCAGGTACATATGGCATAACAGAACAATTCAAAGCATATAAAGTTACCGAAGTACAGATTTAGCTTTTCCGTATTCAAGAGCAGTTCAGACAAGGGTGTAGTACCTGCAGTTCCCACCACGTCCAAGAGAGGGAGACGAAAACATAGAAAAGGGATCATGCGAGCTGAAGGTGGTTTACTTTGGAGACGTCCCTGGCTCTCTATCTCACTGTAGTGCAGAGTTGCCGGACTGACACGCTATTCACAATGTCTCCAGCCACAGTGAGGACTCTCCAGTGTCTCCTCTCACTCATTGCTTTAATCCTAGGAGTGGCAGGTAAGTAATATGACCTTTACTGTTATTCTCCAAGTACATACTATGTATTGTACTGTTAAAATACATTTACTAATTTCTGCATATTACCAGTGGAACATAAATGTTCTGTTTTGTTCATTATATTAAAAATATAGACATAATTATTGGTTATATCTCCTTGTATATATCCTAATTATCTAATCACAAGGCAAAAGCAGTACTTCACAACTAATGCAGAGTCTACTAGACTTTATAGCCTTTGCGTATTTAAAAATATTCCAATTTTTGCCAAAAATGGCAGTAGAAATTATTTTGTAGAAAGGGAAGAATTCAGTTTGCGTGTGTGTGCATGCGTGTATGTGCATATGCGCGTGTGTGTGTGTGTGCATGTGTGTATGTGTGTGTGTATGCATGCATGCGTGTGTCTGCATGTGTGTGTGTGTGTCTGCATGCATGCTTTAAGAAATATGCAAAAAAGATTTTAAAGTTGCTTAGCAAGGTACTGAAAAACACCAACCAAAATAAAGTAAGTATCAAGATTTAATCTGACAACAGTCTTGAAACAAATATTTGCCTTTTCTTTTTTATTGAAAAAAAACAGGCTGATTGAATTAATATGCACACAATAGGGAGGTTATATTTTGTAATGACAAAACATAACCAGCATTAGATCACAGCTTACCCATGCTTTCTAATGACTGCCACCATTCCAAAAGTCTGACCTAATCTGGCTGCTACAGATCCTGCAAAAACAGATTCTCAGTTGAAGGAACGAAAATGTCTCTTCACTCTGCTGGATGCATGTCCTCTCCATGCCAACTGTCCACTGTATGCATTTTCTGCACTGAAAGTCGGTGGCATTTCCACAAAGCATATGTTGCATCAAATGTGGGCTGATATTTCTATTAAGAAAGCAGGCTTCTGTCAAACCTCTTCCAGTTCTTGTGGGGGCAAATGCCAGTGTCACACAACAGAAAGACAAACTGAACCTCCACACTTTCTCAGATGTATCTAGCCATTTGCAAAGCATTAACCCCAAAAGTGATTCTAACTGGATTACAATAGGATTTTTTATAATTTTCACTGTAGTGTCGGAACAAATAGCTACGGACCCACAAATCTTTTAGATGTGCTGGTATGTTTGGTGTGAAAATTCATTTTTCAACACTCCACTGACACATAGAACTGTGAGCACTATATGTATTCTGGGGAGGAATTCACAGAGCACTGCCTTGTTTCATAAATCTTCCAGTGGTTTTGCAAAAATCTCTTTTCCTGTATAAAAACCAGATGATCCAATGATTTTTTTTTCTCATCAAATGGGAATTTAAGCCAAGTTTGGATATCTGTGTTTCCAGTAGTCGTTTTGTACCAGCAGTGCGAGGCATGCACGTAAATCTAACATTGATGCGCAAACGAATGTCTCAGGAAGGCGGCCCCCAAATAATGGAACAAATAGGACATTGAATCCCCCATTCAGAGATGGATGGACGGCCCCCCAGTCTGAACTGCCCGACAGACAGGCGATTACGTCTGGCTTCAGTGCCTTGCTTTGGGAATTGTCCTTTAGTGAGCTCATTCATATCAGAGGACTTAAGTTAGCAGCTGTTTATGTATTTTTTTCCTCTTTTTTCCTCACTGCTGAAACACTTGTTTCCGTTTGCGTGTAGAATGGAGAATTCAAGGACAGAGCTGTACACCTCCTGTAGAAGTGTAAACCAGTAAACAAGCACAGACAGGGGTGAGAGCGGACATGGCTGAGAAGCCAAAGGTGGCAGCCAAGCGGCCGATCGATTTTCCACATGCAGTATTTTTCCCAGAACCCATCTCAATCCCAAATGAAAGATTCAAAGACTAAGATTTTTTAGCATTTAAAAATGATGAATTATCAATGCTTTTATTTCATTACTGCCAAAGCAGGCCGGTAGCCTGACAAAGTGGGCTGCATCACACCACGGTTGATTCTGTCTAACTGGAGTTATCAGTACACTACATCTCTACAGGGGTGTCACTTAGAAGCTTCAGTCCTAAACAATTCAGGTAAATTACTCAGAGTATGATGTTTATGCAGTAAAGGAGTGGTGTACTCTGTCGTGCACATGAACCTTAACCGGGTAAATGATTGTTAAAGACCGGTTATGGGATGACTTATATATTTCATTATATACAGTCAAGAATCTTGACTTGTTTTGAAGTCGCCATGGATATGCTGCTTAGCAATCTTGGCAGGTGCTTTGGGTGTGTGGGCACAGGGAGGTATTGCCTGTAAGAGCTGAGCCCCTGTGGACACAGGGATGTATTGCCTGTAAGAGCTGAGCCCCTGGAAAGTGGCAGGTGTGGACCCTGAAGTGGTTTCCAGGTGAAACCTCTAAATATTTCTTGGAAAAATAGCCTGAGGCTCTTGCTAATTCCTCAGATTTTTATCTCATCCAACATGTTTCCGTGAGACGGCCTTAAAGTCTTGTCTCTGCATCCATTTCCAAGTACAGAATTGAACCATTGTTTCTTAATGAAGTACAGTAAGATCAGTGGAAATTCTTCAAGCCGTTCACCCACCCCCTTGTCCTTAGATACACTTTCTCCTCAGATCCATTTTAAATGTTTACAAATGTTAATTGTGTGCCTGGCGCGTCTGCATTTTTGTTGTGGAACCTCACAGAAAACTCTATAGATAACCAACTGTGGGCCCACAAGACGAGTATAATTTATCCACCAGAAACAAAATATCACAAGAAGATCCCAAGCGACTAGTGAATACTAAAGACACTTCCCTTTTACTTGGGGGTTATTTTGCAAAGTTAGATCACATGTTAATATGAGACTTTTGTTTGTAGAGGAAATTATTAAATGGGATTAAATGGGATGGTAAAAAACCTCACCCCATAATGATCAGAAATGATACTGGTAAGAATATTTAAAACAGTGTTCGGTCAAATTTTTCTTAGATGGTAGGGTTACCAAACTACACTTCTGTTCATGGTTATTGTAAATCCCACATTTGTACCTGGTTGAATATTTAATCAAAAATGCATGACAACTGTAATATAATAACTGCAAGACTAAATTATGTGAGCATTCGTTGTTTTTGATGTCTAATTTGCAGCTAATCAGTCAGATTACTTGTAATCTTTTTATCGTTGATTTAGTCAAAAAGGCTAGCCAGCGTCTTATTTATTTTATATTTCATCACTGTAGACATGCTGAACACCAGGAATGTTTGCTGACCTCAAAGATTATCGAAGCTACAGTAAAACTGTGTGGTAGTTTCCTGTCTTGTGTCCCCTATTAACCCAGGTGCATGCATTCATTAATTTCATGCTCACAACGTGGCAGCAAACATATAGAGGACATAAGCTGATTGGTCAAGGATGATCTGCCAGTTCATTACAGTGAAAGGTTATTGGTTGGACAGCTGTGTGTCTTGCTGTTATAAATCTGTCAGCTGCTCCCCTGAGGGATAGAAAGCTTTGTTGCACTGTGATGTTGGAAAGTGTGAACAGATGGACCATGAAGTATTTTGTATGAACTTTGAAAAGGGTTCAGTGTCGGTTCGGTGACTCTCCAGACCAGCTTCTTTTTTCAGCTTGTACTTGCCGTAACCCTTAACTATGTAAATAAAAAAAAGTTATAAAATATCAAAACAATATAATATAATGTAATGTCAGAGCCACCTTTAACCAAATATTTCATAGTTGATGTAATATGTTAGTTCCTAGCAACAAAGAAACAAGAAAACAAACTGCTAGCTTTAACTGTTTGGCGAGAGTGCCAAGGCAACGAACCTCGGGTAACTTAGAACCTTAAAGTATGAATTATGATGAGCTCAAACAAAGAAAAGGTGACGTTAAATAACGGTAGTCCACTGTTAACTGATGCATTTTTTTTTTGTTTTGTTGATTGAGATTTTTTACGGGCTACACTATGGGCTAAAGTATAACTAAACTGAAATGCATTTTGGTCAAAGGCACTTTACACTCATGATGACCACAATAAAAATCGTTTCATTTTGAGTTCTGATGTGGCATTCAGTGGTCACTGAGATCTGAACCAAACTCTAACAGATTCTGATGAAACATGCTTTAGGAACTTTGAGGGCGTTCACAGCCCTCTATCCAGCAGCAAATTGCTATCTGATTTTACAGCTTTGTTGAATGTCACACATAGTTTTCTGTAGCAATAAATGTTAACTGACTGCAACCACATATGCTACCATAATGATTGGTAACTGTAGCCTCAGACTCCTGTCATAATTTGTGTAGCAAGCCATAGGTTTGATGTGCTCTGCCTCTCCCGTATATGCTTGTGTATGTGTCTCTTTGGAGAAAGTAAGATTGGATATGTAAAGACTAAAATGTTGTTGTACTTCCAACCTAAACAATTACAAATACATACTATACATTATTATATCTATGCTATCTACATCTATGATATTCTAACCGAGTGATGGGGGGGATATGTTTTATCACGCCAATTATGTGGGTTGTTAATTTAAAGTATAAACTTTAAAGAAAAGAGCTCACTTACCTGGAACACACTGCTCAAATGGCTTTTACATGTTGTGAGCATGCTTATATGTCATGGGCATTTACTGTAGTTGATTGATGTTTCCAATAGGTGCGTTGTGTTTGTTTGCTACAGGTGAAACCATCAGAACTTTACTCTTTTTGTTCAGTACCTTACTCACTGTCCTAACCAATCACACCACTCATCTCTTTCAGTTCTGTACCTCACCCACTGTCCTAACCAATCAGGGCACCTACTTCTTTTAATACTGTACTTCACTCACTGTCCTAACCAATCACGACACCTAGCTCTTTGAGTACTGTACCTCACCCACTGTCCTAACCAATCAGGGCACCTACTTCTTTTAATACTGTACTTCACTTATTGTCCTAACCAGTCACGACACCCTTCTCTTTCAGTTCTGTACCGCACCCACTGTCCTAACCAATCAGGGCACCTACTTCTACTAATACTGTACTTCACTCACTGTCCTAACTAATCACGACACCTACCTCTTTGAGTACTGTACCTCACCCACTGTTCTAACCAATTACAACACCTACCACTTTCAGTACTGCACCTCAACCATTGTCCTAACCAACCAGGACACCTACCTCTTTGAGTACTGTACTTCACTCATTGTTCTAACCAATCACGACACCTACTTCTTTCACTACATTATATTACAATGATTTTCAGGAAATGTGAAACATTTTTTTTCAAATATAAAAACATGTATTAACTGACTCTTGTTTAACAGTTAACAGTCCAGCCAGTGGCCCAGAATTATGCTGTACTCAAGTTTCAAAACATTTTGTGATATTAACCGAACTTCTTCCAACAATCTATTAACCATGCATTAACCCATGAAACCACAGTGTGCACCCAACATCCTTGCCTAGAAGTTGCTTATTTCTCATTTTTAATAAAATATACTGGTGCTGGCTCTTGAATGTAAAAATAAAAGTCAGAGTTGACATCATTTATTGACAAGAATCCAGCTACTTTCTTGATCTTGACTGGTCAATCTGTATGGGGTGATGATGTCACTCCAGAGTGATAAAACAAAGCTGGTGCCAATAACATAACCTGCAATCGGAACATAATGAGAATCCTTTGCTCCGGGAAGCTGCACTGTGCTTCCAGCACCATAGGGATCCCTTTGCAGTCCAACACAAACATTTCTGCTTTATCCCAACTCAATTTCAGCAATGCAGTGAAAAATGCCTGCACAGGTACATATGTTAGGACTAGGGATGAAAACAATATAATTCTGGGAACGAATCACATATTTCCTGTGGCTTTATGGCAATTCTTTTTTTTCCAAACTTAACTGCACATGGAAGCCATTAATCTTCTGTTGTGCCAAAGTGGGCGTAAATCCCAGTCTATTCACAACTATAGTATGCTGGTGTTATTAAAGGTCACCGGTCTCTTTCATTTTTATCTCGTTTGGTTGTTCATTGCTGCCAAATGAATATCCTGCTTTAAGTTTGATCAAATATATTAAAAGGCATATTCATGGCTGCGATCTATAAAGAAAGCTTCTACCTGGGAAACTCGTTTGCATGTAAGATTTAATCTACTGTGAGCCATGGCTAGAATGAATATGGTGAAGGTAAGGGCAGGTGAACAGCCAACTGACCGCAATGTCTAGCAGAAGCACAAGTGCTGATCTCCCACTGCTGGTTAAAGCTGAATGCTGAAAATTTGCTGTGGTCACCTTTCTGGATTATAGCATACAGCAGTAAGTATCTCTTAAATCATCTATTATCTAAATAACGCATTAACAAAAAGAGCAAGTTTTATACCAGCCTGTTCACAAAACCATACAGTCCATAGCAGTAGTACCTTTGGATTACCACAGTTAGTTACACTAAGTACAATAACAAACATCACCCAACTAATGTAATCGTTATGGTTATGATGTGTTTTCATATGGTACAGTCCTTATATGGACAGTGACTCCAGTATGTTCTAAGACATATAAAATACCAGCCTGAAGTGAATTAAGTACCAAAATATGTACATATATTATCTAGCTCCGCGGAAGCAGAGGACATTAATTTTCTGCTTCGGAGTCACAAGGAAGTAGCATTGGTTGTGAGGAAACATTAATTAATCCATGCAGAGGAACTGGCAGCCAAGGTATTGTTTCCAGAGCCGAATGATGTTAGGGTTCTAACGAAGATGAATTATGTGAAAGCTTGTCTGCAGTATGTGATATTTCAAAGGATGTTGGCCTTCACAACAGAGTGGGGATAGGAAGTGAGTGGACCTAAACTGTGGGCACAGTCCTGTCTCCAGTAAAAGTCACACCAGCTATTCCGGTACAGTAAAGAGGGTTAAAAAAGTCCAGTTAGCAATGTGAGAGAAGCTTTGGTAGGAAATTATTTTGCAATGTTAAAAAGGTGACTTGTGTGAATCTGTAATATGACCTCATCTATAGGAATGAGTTTGTCACTCACTACAGATGTGGGTGTAATTCATCTGCTATCAGTCACACAACCATTTATCTTAAATCTAACTAAGGTAAAGGTAACTTTCTTGTGAAAATGTAGAAAACGAAAGAAGTGTTTTTTAACATATATATGTGAAGATCTGGAGTTACTTGGTATACAGTAATGTACAAGCCCCCCTTCACATTTGTGAGGGTTATGAGCGGAAGATCCTGGGAATCTGTAAATTGGCAGGTAATAACCCCCCCCCCCCCCCAGGGCATCACGTTTGCCTGTGGTTTGTTTTTTTTTTGAAACACAGAGGTTATTATCAAGACCCATATAATGTTCCAGGAAACTGAGGCACTTACCCACTGACTATTATGTATCAGTAATACAATTTATCATCATATTAATCAAGATAAATCATTTGTCACATTTCAATTTTAGAACCATAAAGACACAAACTCTGTGCTATATTACTATATTACAATATCCGAAATCCCGGATGATATCGCATTTCACAAGATCTAAATGATCAATCCATCCTGGGTAATTTCCTGTCTTGTACCTGTAGCCTCTGGAATAGGGTCCAGACCCCCACAACCCTGAATAGAACCAGCGGGTACAGGAAATGGACAGATGGATGTGTGACCATATAAATATCTCTTCTGAATCGGTGCTGTTTGTGTCTCTGGACAACACAATTTTTTGTAGATATTAAGCTTACATCTGCCACAAAAGAGAAAACATTTTCTTCTTTCTTATGCCTATGTAGCATATATGTAAGCCTCTGTGTTTCTTCCCCTAGTCTGCTTAGGCAATACTGTTTCTTATGGTCAGGGCAATACAGCAAGCCTAATTGAATTGAACTGCATATCCACATTCAGTGATTCACCTTCAGTTTTCCTCTTCAAATAGAGCTGCATAGGTTTTTAAACCGGAGCATTTCATTTGGGGGTGCACAACTTCCCCCTTTTTGTACACTGTGTAGCGCTTGATTAGTTCCCCATCCTTTGGGTGTTGCAGGTTAAGTTCTGCTTTTCTATAACACCTCCCTTTTCTATCTCCAGACAGGTACTTCTCTCTTTTTCAGTGCAAAAATATTCTGGACTACACTTAAAAATACCTGGGGTTAGAGCCCCAAGCGATCGGCCCTAACGACTCCGATAAACACCTCTAACTCCGACCCATAACAGTCTACTAACCTGAACAATAACATAAAAAGTCTATTTATTACCAAATACCTAAACAAACAGTACTGCACTGTACATTGCATTTCAAATTGCTGGAGCCCTACTGTAGGCACTGGAAGTAATATGTTTTGGATCCAGTATTAAAAATGCAAAATTGAGTTTAAACGCTCTAGAGAGAAGCTGACATATGCAAGCGAGGCTGTCGGCCGAGACAGAGATGTGCCGCGTACAAAGCCAAGACATTTCATGTTGAAGATATACACTTACACTAACAAATGTATTCCTTATGTATTACTAATATTTTTATATTATATGATTTTATGCGATCCGAATAATATTCAGCATCATTTTTGGCTTACACATCCTCTGCGAGTTTCTGCGATATTTCAGCAAACTCCAAATATGCTATAGTTTGATTGTTCACGGCCAACTCACCAATAACAAAAACCGCAAATGGGGTTACTGGTTACTGAATTTCCTCAGAAATGTGTCATAGGTGGGGTCTACATTTTTAAAATACAAGAATTTGTTAACGGGTGTGTGGCATCATAACTTGTAAGTGAAAACGACTACTTTAGGTTACTATAGGTTATGAAGACCTGTAGCATGGGAGGTATAAGGATGGATGGATTCCATTGGACAGGAACTACACACCTGCAGGAAGAGAGAAGAACGTCTGCTATTTTGGGCAGGTTTGCATGGACCTCCAGCGGAGCAGTGTGTGCTGTAAGAATTTTGTCTTTGTATTTGTCTTTCAGGTCTTCGCCCACTGAAGCCAACGGATGTGAAACTGACTGTCATAGATGAGGGTCTACAGGTCACATGGGAGCCTCCTGAGGAGGTGGACTCCAGGCCGGTGAATTGGTACAACATCGGCTACGGCACGTCCATGAAAGCCCTGCGCTTCGTTAAAGTGGACAAAGATGAACGCTCACAGGTGCTGGAGGATGTAGGTAAGAAAGGGTTTTCAGCATTTATTTTCGTTAATTTTTTTCTCTCTTTTGTTGCCCATACTTTAAAGGGCAGCGGACATGCTGTCAGGTAGTATGTATATGTATGGAGTCAGAATAGTGCCATATATACTTGTATGTGTATTTCCAATTTGCACCCGTAAAATGAAATTTGCTCGCACTGAACACAATTTTCATTTGCAAAATACTGAACAGAAATATGCGTCAACGTGATCTGTACTTGTATATGAAGATTTGTGAATGAACGTGAAAAACATTTTGCAAATATTTTTTGTAAATGCGAAATCGAACATCTTCATAAAATATTTTTTACAAAGATAGAATGGTTTTCAAGTACAAAACCTGCATTGCAAATCCAAGTCCTCTTGCAAATACCAACCTGCGAGTGCAAATTCACACTTGCGCACATAAGTAATTATGACACTAACTTGCCAAGCACTTCGCAGATAAATATTTGCTCGCATAGCCACCAATCAAGTTCATTCATTTTCTAGCCAATCATAAAGCTGCAGGTAAGGTAACAACCAATCCTGGCCTTCCAGTAAAAAACATGCTGAAGAAGATGAAAGTGCTAGAGGAGGACTTTATATGGGAAGATAAAAATTGTACTGACGTACAGAATAAATTAGCCCCGCTAGCTGTAATGATATGATAACACCTTTTTGGCTGGGTGTTTCCGCTGACATGTTTTTAAAATTAGCAATAAACTTTTTTGAATGTTAACTATAGGTTACTCATTAAATCAGTGTTTCATACCAAGTCCACTAAGACTGATTTT
>JAODUD010000039.1:9080889-9091201 GCA_026784285.1 Stomatorhinus walkeri | reverse complement strand
ATCTAATCTTCAAGTATTAAAGCTTATCTTGAAGTTCCCCCCAGTTTTGACTACACACAGAAGAACCAAGAACAATGGATTTTAGCAGTGACATCACTTACATCCAGTCATCCTGAACATAGCCCGGAGCTTTAGAGTAAGACCAGACACAGTCATAAATAGCTGGTTCTGGTGTATGTGTTGAACAAGAGGGAAAACCTGTCAAAAATGCACAATTCGGAGTTTAGTCTGAGAAAAATGCAAGAAATAAATCACATGACTTACTGGTAAGGGAAAAGCAGTCAAAATAACTTATTAAATTTGCTCTGGCTACAACAATTATGGAAACCTTGAATCAGGGAGCAACAATAGGCTTGGTCATATCGGCAGCATGAAACAGCTTTGTGTATAAATAGTTTTCCATTCTAGATTGTATGTAAACATCAGGTTCTTGACAGCAGCCGTATTTTGAATCACAAACTGAGTCAAAATTATGCTCTGTGTTTAATTATAAAAAATTTGTGTGTGTAAAGTTGTTAGTCCTAAGAGATTGTGTTTGGCCTAATCCACATTCTTGATTAATCACTGTATTTATGCAACAGGACTTCATTCCCTTTCGTTGGAGGATTAGAAGATCATAATGTGCAGGTCAACAGCTGTTTTTTATTTAATGGCTAACCACCTTTGCATCAACAGAGACCACTATGTTTCTCTAATTAGGGAAATACCTTATTCGTGAAAAGGATTAGTTAAATCCCTCAATTCCAGTATTGATTCTAGAATGGTAATCAGTGTAAAAGGTGTCAGAAATGACTGCATTAAAATATTACACAAAAATATGCAGAATCGACAGCCTATTAGAGCAGCAACTGAAAAACAAGGTTGTTTCCGAATAATGTCAAAATGTGAGTGTTTTTCCTATGATGGTTATAAGTGTTTTAGAGAAAGGAAGTCACACTGCATTTGCAGATACCTGTTTAAGAAGGAATTACATCACAGAAAGTGGACTTTCTGGTATCTACATAACAAACAGCAGCAACGGCTGAAATTCCATTTACCATTTGCGGTATTTGATAAAAGACTAAATCTCAAAGTAGTGACAAAATGAAGGTGGTGCTAATAATATATGCCATGGTATTCAGAAGCAGACTTGAGGAGTTAGATAGGTTCCTGTTAATTATGTTGTTATCATGAAGCTCTGTGTTGATCAGATATTGTGCATAAGCTCTGTGTTAAAGAGTTAACACCAATGTACTGTAGCGTCAAAAATCCAACAACAGAAGCATTCAAAACCAGGTAAGCAGCAGCTATTAGAAATAGAGTTACCTATACAATGTGTTTGCTAATATTCAGCATCTGATTAGCCCTCATTTTTAACCCGTCTGCATATAACTCCTCTTGTTTTTTCATGAGAGTGTGTAGACTACTTTAAAACACATTTTTTTCTGTAACTGCATTTGAAATATAAAGAAACTAACAAATGAATAATTAGACAAGAGGCCAGTCGGAACTGTCCTGTGGGAACGGAGAGAACAGACATGAATTTCCATTAAAGTCCGTTGCCCTAACTGCCAGTTCCATTCCAGTGATGTCATTTTTGACAAACTGCTTTGGTTACAAAACTTTTGCTTGACTAAATATTAGGATTAAATGTATACATATGACAATGTCCATGTGCTGGTCGTCTTGGCTGGATCAAAAAGATGATGCTCGATTTTATTAATGTAAACTTGTAAAAGTGTAGTACATTTGAATATTTGGTCAAATTGAGAAAGGCACTTGAACTCCATCCATCCACCTATTTTCTGACCTCTTTTTCTGCATTTTCTGACCTCTTTCTGGATGTGCCAGGCAGCACATATACAGTACCCTGGGCTGGATGCTAATGGCATTCTTGTTATCTTTAACAATCTGACCATTCTTCTCTTACCTCTTTCATTAACAAGATGTTTTTGCCCACAGAAGTGATGTTTTTTGTACACCATTCAATGCACAGTAAACTCTAGACACTGTAGTGTGTGAAAATCCCAGAGGGGGTGGCTCTCTCTGAGATGCTGGGACCATCACATCAAACACCAACAATTGCACAACATTCAAAATTGCTTAGAGCAATTCTATGGCTCTGCTACACAGTAAGTGAACCTCCTGACCCCTGTCTGCTCGCAGTCACAGCCATGTGATTTGCTGTTTGGAGAGGCAGGGTGTTTGCGTCAGTGAGCAGGTGTATCTAATAGGCTGACCACTGGGTGTATCACTGCTCTGTATAATGATCAAATCATCTTTAAATAATTAGGAGGATGACAAAGGAATCTGAACTGCAACCATAAGGAAATGGTTCGGAGGTGTAAGCTCAGGGAACACATATCCACAGGGAAATAAAGTTGTAGTTGGAGTCTCAGGTTCTTGGAAAAGTTGAAGTTGATCAAGAAGGAAATGAAAACTCAACTGAATGCTGCTTTCTTTCATTGGAGCCTTTGAGATTATTTTTTGTTCTTTTGCAAATGCTGCCTGTGATGTAAACTGCTATTTCATAAAGCTACTTTAAGTAAGGATGTTGGCATTTCTGACATCATCCTGTTTCAGAAATTATATGACCCACACAGTGACTCGAGGCTTCACCTATTCCTCTGTGCAACATTGAAAGCTGATTTACATGTACATTTATCAACTCAGAGTATTTCTAGTTATTTTTAGTAATTATATAATGAATCACATTAGTTGATTTTTTTCCATCCCTTCAGAGACAGAATTCCCAGACTGCATCTGTGATCAAGATCTCGATCGTGCTGTATATCTGGAGATGTTTGGACATCTGCAGCTTTGTGAAGCTGTAAATGTAAACAGATGTTGAGGTCTGCTAAGATTTATGGCAAGATCATTTATTATAGATAATTGCAAAAATAGTAAATTGTGAATGGGCAAACGGCTTATAATTCCAATGCAAATGATAAAAAGATGAACTTCACAGACAATGATGAAATATTGTTTTAATTGCAACATCATACATCTCTGTAGCTACTAAATCTGTTAGGGAGGCTCTGGAGTGATGATCCTCAGTTCTGGTTTGGTTACCAAAATGATCTACAACAGTTTGTTGTAATATTTTCATGCTTTTCTCATTAATTTCCAGATTCCACGTATCTTTCATGTAATAATTCCATGAGTCTCTTTATACCTAGCCGGTGGGAGGTCACATATATTTTGTTGTAGCCACAAAATGTACAAATGTATAATGTATTAGAGTGAAATGAGGAAACATTAGAGGTTCATTGCGAGAAAATGTATGTTTTAATATGAAGATATTTAATACATACATGCCTCTGTCCTAACTTTAATGTGAAAAGAGTGTATTTCGCCGTTCAGATTGTTTCCTTCTCATTTAAGCTCCTTGGTGTTTGTTTTTCTGTTTTTAGAGCGATACTTTCTTCTAGCAAATCAACTTAAATAAACCATTCCACCTGAAAAGGCAGAAGCTGTCACCACGAGTGGAAAAATTTACAGTTATGTTGTTAACACCGACCAAAAACACATTCAGCCGATATCATTTCCAAGGCACGAGGTGATGTAGGTTAGCTTTGGACAGATATGGCTGTTTCAACGTTTTTATCCATCCACCAAAAAACAAGGCCAAAGTTCTAACCTTATGTCAACATTCAGAAAAGAAAACATTATTAATGTAAATATTTGTCCAGTTTGCTCACCGTTCTGCTGAGATCTTGCTCAAGGTTTCACTCGAGGTCGATCATGTGGCAGCTAGCTATAGACAGCCAATTTATTAGCACTTTAAAGATTTAGACAGCCCATAAACAAACAAGCAAGTAAACATGTATACAAATAAATGAATGAATTTTTGCATGATAATTGCAACTAATTTGTTTTTTTTTTACATAATCCATGCCTATTTCCAATGTTTTAGTCCCCTAGTAGTGATCAAATGGTCCAGATTACCACAGAGAACATCATAAAGGGTGTTTGCATAATGAATAATAAAGACACAGTTCATAAAATCATTCATACCTTTTAGTTTATTAACCATGCCTTGTTTTTCATTTGTTTTTCAAATGTCAGTTGTCAGCTGGTATTTAGTGTATCCAATAGATGTGAAAGGTATAGTCCTTGTTAAAAAGGGCTTCTACTCAGTTAAAGAGGCAGTTTAAAACTGAAAAACAATGTTTTAGAGGAAGCTTTACTTCGATTCTTTCTCTGCTGATTAAAGCACCAAAAATATATTTGAAAAATTTAGCCCCGGTGTCTCTTACCAGAAATCATGACCCAGTTACTCATAATAATCCACAGACTTTGTAGTGAGCAGTTTAATGCAGGAACTATTTTCTTCTACCGAACCCCACACACCAACTGAGTCACGGCGCAGTAGAGAGTGCCAGGGAGCTCGTGCTCAGATCTTCTGCGCAGTGATACGATTGGTGCGTGGCCCCTCTAAAACATGGCATTTTTCAGTTCTGTGGTGAACTGCCCCTTTAATCTATTCAGGTAATAATGTCACTATTGGGTGCCAGCACTGATGCTCTCCTAGGATGCCACATCAGCATGGACCAGAACTTATACCATTTTTGAATTCCCTGCTTACCTATTTAGGGGGAAATAAGTATAACTGTAATACAGACAAAGGTAAAATAAAACTAACTCCAAAAGCATTTATTCAGCTAAACGTGTATTGCATTGGCTCTTTCTTTTCAGAGAGCCATCATCTATCATCTATTTCATTAACTGTCTTCAAATTCCAAATTGCTTTTGGAGTCTGTCTCTCCCAACAGCAAAACACTTGAAGAAGTGTAAATATAAGTAATACTGGCAGCTAAGAGGCAAGAAACAGATTAAATTAAACTGATCAAAGACATGGCAAAAACCTCAGGCTTAGCAAACACCAACTGTTTGGTAAATCATTAGTGTCTGGTGAGCTCAGCAACTTGGCAAAGGAATATAGAGGATGAACATTTTCGCTTGAGGAGAAAAAGTCTCAAACAAAAGCTCAAAAACATAATCCAGTGTGTTGGATAAATCGCTCGCCTCTATATGGGAGATTGTGCCTATAAAACACCAAAAAGAATACTATGGGATGCAAACCACGAGTAATAACAGAATAAAAGGGTTATAGTCCTCTAAAAAGTACCAAAATAGCCCTTAAAGTTTCCAAATAAAGCCCTATGAGCAAACGGAGCCAAAAAATATAGCCAACAATAAAGTACAGAAACAAATGCCCTTGATAGAAAGCATGCCACGTGATGGAGATAGTGTCACTGCTCTGCCAAAGGCAGGGGGGCTTTCAATCTCATTCCGCCAATAAAGTGTAGGTACACTGAGACTGATGGTCATTTGTTGGTCATCATTTAATATTATCCAAGGAACTGAAGAAAACAACTATGTGGATGGTCATATTCACAGTTGAGTGGAGTCCTGGTATGTGGTTTATTCCAATGATTTATGATGTTTACCTTTTTTGGCAGTTGTATTTATTGTGGGTATCATGTTTAGTTAGCATAACAATGCAATGTAATGCATACAATATGCAGGTTTTATACTGTGTGTATTATATTCCAGAACACGGACTGATTTCCTGTCATTGTTCCTTCAGGTCATCATAAAAAACCCAAACTTACTCTGGTCTTTCGAACACAAATGACTGTCCATAATCAAATTCCATCTATACCTTGTTTGGTGCTTAAATCTCTTCTTTCAAGCTTCAACCCCTTCTACGGGGAAAAATACATGCACTCCTGTAATATAAAAATCAACAAGCAAATAAATGATATTATAATACTCTTGTTCTCATTAGGGGTCACAGGCTCAGATCCGACTCTTAGGTGGTGGAGTCATTTGGAGAGCAACCAAGACTGCAATGTGCTGAGTGACTCAAGGCCTGCCTTTTAATGCAAGGCCTGCCTTTTAATGCAAGGGGCCTGTGCATGGAACAGGGCCTCTTTCTCACTATGCGAAATGGAAAATGTAGATTCCTTTTGCCTTACGCACGCACTTTCCCCTTCACCGTTAAATAAACAGACAAATAAAGTGGACATAAAGACTGCATGCTGCATTCCCTCATCACTAGTAATGCTTTACGGGTGGAATTAGTATGTCATTCTAAAGGTATGTGTATGACTGAGGCCCTACCTGCTTATTCAGGAAGAGGGAGACAATGAAAAAGATGAAAGTTGAGATTCTTACCACAGGGACAAGGCTATGTTATCAGCACACATGCAAGCACAGCCATACGTGGGCAGGGGTGGCTTAATGGTTAGGGAATCACATTTGTAATTGAAAGATTGTGGATTCAAATCCTTGACTAGCAAGGCACCGCTGAGGTACCCAGAGCAAGGTACTGCGCCCTGGGTGCAGAATTAACTGCTTTCTGCTACGTCCTGATGTCACATATGGATTAAATGCAGAGGGACATATTTTGTTGCTGCGGTGCGTCAACACTGACCACTAAATAAAAAGAAAAAAAATCCTATGAGACTGCAGTGATTTGCATTGGCAGATATTGAGGCTCAAGTAAACAAGCTGTGGCGTAGGATATTTTGTCAATTTAGCAAAGAAATTAAGTCTTGAACACAGTATTGATGTTAAACATCACCATCAGATACAAAATCAACTGTAATTCTTGAGGGGGAAGAGTCACTGAAACAAAAAGACAAAAGAAAAACAAAGGAAAACTGAAGAATGATCATAGAGATTACAGTACTGATGTGTCGCCTTCTGTGGTGCGGAACTCAGTGGAACTTCAGCATTCATTAACATTCAGGTTAATAGTTTACAGATACAAATGAAGATCAGACAGTAGGGTTTCTGGAGAAATTGGGGTTTAAGAATTGTTCAAAAACCCAATGAGATACGATTACTCTACTGGCAGTGAGGTTTGAATCTACAACCTTCAGGATACAGGAACTGACCCCAAACCCACTGAGCTAACATAGCCCGGGTGAGTATTTGAACATTAACTACAAGGCGACCATTCAAATGGGAGGAACAAAATAAAACAAGCATCACATTCACACAAAGTCAATAATGCCGTCAAGGACAGGTTCTCAACAGACCTACATGATTCATTGTCCAGTAAGTTACAACCAAAATCAAAAGTTGTCACACCCGGTCCTCGGGGATCCCCAGACAGTCCATGTTTTTGCTCCCTCCCAACTCCCTACCAGGGAGCAAAAACATGGACTATTTGGGGTCCCTGAGTACCGGGTTGGAAAACACTGCCCTAACGTATTTCTTCATTTGCTAACAAGTAGCTAGATAGTTTCTTAACCTGGAAAGATATCAGTGTTATTCATCAAAGTCTTTTAATCATAAGCAAGTCAGCGAAGTGAACTTGTCTGCCAGCAAGTTACTTAGTTAGCCAGCCAGCTCTTTGCTAACTAGATAAAATAACTGGAAACTGATGTTAATATACAAGAACCAAATAAAAAGAGAAAAGCCAAACCTAAACAGTAGCTAACAGCCTTGAATTTGGATGGTATATTAAACAGCACCAACTGGCATGCAGTCCAATTCTCAAATTATATTAGATCAAAATATTGATTGATTGAATCTGTCTTGCTCAGTTTGGGGGCCGATATCTTTGTTTGAATAAAAGCACTTCTGAATGTGATAAGTTAAAGTGAATACAAAAGTTCAAACAAGGACATCTAATGAATGCAAGCGTGTCCAATCACATCAGTCCAGGTTTTATATAAAAAGTAAGTCTAACCCACTTCTTTGCCATTACAGCTATTCAGTTCTCCCACCTCCTCCCCTCCACCACCTTCGGCTCCCCGTCCTGCTCCGGGGTTGGCTCCTTCACCTCCTGCCTGGTCGCCCAGCCAGATCTGTCACCCTGTCCTGCTCTGGGATTGGCTCCTTCACCTCCTGCCTGGTCGCCCAGCCAGATCTGTCAGTTTCAGAGTCCATGGAAGCGACGACCAAGAGATGGGCTTCACCAAATCACTGTTCACATACTCATTTAAATTTCTTAAACAAATACACACTCGTGTCAACTATCTATTGTGGTCTCCTTGGTTGAACTACAATCCACTACACAAAAAGGACTTAGGTCATTTTCTTCATATGCATTTTAGCTATACTTTGGCCTTATTTCCTGTGTCATGGACGATCCTGTCACGCCCACCCAGTGACACCTGGTCACGCCCACCAAGTGACATACGGTCACGCCCACCCACGCAGTGACACCTGGTCACACCCACCCAGTGACACCTGGTCACACCCACCCAGTGACGCCCGGTCACGCCCACCCAGTAACGCCCGGTCACGCCCACCCAGTGACACCCAATCACGTGCACCCAGTGACACCTGGTCACACCCACTTCATGGTAACAGCAACCACAGCTGATCCTGCATAGAGAAAATCGAATTCCCTATTTATGCCTCGCACAGGCAGCAGATCCAGTGTCACTTTCATAAAATATATCATAATTAATCATTTGAGTCACGTTTTCTTTATGGTTTATACTATTATTATTATTATTATTTTACACTTAGGTAAAACTACTAAGACCTTTAGTAATTTTACTGCATGAACAAGACTGGTCTACCTTCTGACACTCTCCTAACAATCTTCTGTGTGAGCACAGTTCATAAAGTATTCATGAATATCCATTTCCCATTCGAAGTGGAAAACATCTACAGGTCCAGCAGCTGCTGCAGCGATGCTGAGATCACCGACCATCTGGGGGAGGTGCTAAGGAAGGCAGGGCCAAATGCCCTCAAGGAAACATCTGTAGGCTTCACACTTCCCATGTACATTTATTTAGCAGAAACTTTTGTCCAAAGCGACATACAAGAAAGACAGATATCATATTCCATACATATGGCTTTCAAGGAATCAACTAGGCATAAGTGCAGCTAAGTTGAACTTCCAGTGAAAGTCCAGGTATAAATGTATGCAATATTGGAGCAGGAGCTACACAACATCTTCCAAACAACACAACAAGCTAATAAGACAACTATAACTCAGGGTTACTCAAACCAAATCAGAAAGACTGGAATTTCAGAGGTAAGTTACTTTGGACCTCTGTCTTTTCTATAGAAAGCATTAATCTATTTCTGTTGTCAAAGACTCAAGTCAAATCTCAGGTAAAAGCAATACTGTGGTACCTCAGTACTCGAACTTAATCCGTTCAGAACTCAGGATCAAATCTCTCAAGTTCTGATCAAATTTTCCCCATAAGAAATAATTGAAAACCAATTAATTGGTTCCTGGCCCCGAAAAATTACATGTAAATATGTTTTTTTTTAACACAAAATGAACTGGATAAAACAAAAAGAGCATATACTGTACTATACACATCTAAGCACAATTATCAAAACTTTAATTTGTAAAGAAAGAAAATAAATGTATCCAAACAATGTGTCCTGCCCCGATCGTCCGCTCCTTCCATGTACCACGCCCCCTCGTTAACCCTGCATGGAATCCCCGTGTGATCAGCTGTTTCAGGTTGTTGTCATTAGTCCTCTGTATTTAGTCCACGTTTCAGTGTGTTTCCCCAGTCCGGTCATTGTATTGTCTGCCTGTGTTTTGCCTGCCTTACCTGTAATTAAACCCCGTATTCCCGGACACCCTGATGTCTGCACCTTTGTATCTGTTCCATCCCCGCTTAGCATGACAATATTATTATAATTAAATGTATTAATGGTTTATTATTAATTATATTAAAATAATTAATAAGAAATCTTTATTTTTAAATGTATTTTATTATATAATAATTACTGTTACTGTCTATCATTGTCTAAATGTATTTTTACTGTCTAAATATATGTATTCAGTTAGTGTAAACATGCACGGTACTGTCACAGCTAATGCGAGACTGAGACTGAAGCTTTACCCTTTGTTTCCACTGAGAGACGTGCCACGTGACTCATTTCCTCACGCGTACAAGTTATGTTGGGTTCATGGTTAGACTTCTGATATTCAGATCAAGTTCTAGGTCTGGTTGGTTCGACCTTTAAGAAATTCTAATGAGTTTGAGAACTGAGATATCACTGTATTTGCTAATAAAATACACCAATCAATAATTCTTTTTTATGAAGCACAACATACTTTACAGACATTAAAAATAAAATAATTAAATTAAACATAACAATAAACACAAAAAAAATAATAAAAGTAGAATTACTTAATAGAATAGCAATAATGGGACCCAAGCCCTCCTTCCACTACCTCACTGGGAACTCTAAGGCCTGCCTCACTGGGGACTCTAAGGCCTACCTCACTGGGGACTCTAAGGCCTACCTCACTGGGAACTCTAAGCCCTGCCTCACTGGGGACTCTAAGGCCTACCTCACTGGGGACTCTAAGCCCTGCCTCACTGGGGACTCT
>JAODUD010000039.1:9065847-9078549 GCA_026784285.1 Stomatorhinus walkeri | reverse complement strand
TGAAAAAACTAAAAATGCAAAAACTCTTGTATTTTGTTAGGTTACTTATGGTTATGGTTAGGGCTGGGTAGGGGTGAGATTTAATCGGCCACTTCTGAAGGTAGGAGGCGACCATTACACCTACCCAGCCACCATGACGTCCCATGTGGGCACCCAGACAATAAAAATGATCAGTATGTAACAGCAGAGTGTTAGATGAAAATGGATTTACTGGAAAATTGACATATTACAAAATATTAGATTTTTATCAGCTGAAAGATCTTTTAATGAGTTAATTCATGTACTAATATAATTATTTATATTACATAACCAATTTCACTGTACATTTCGATTCAGTTTAAGTTGAAGTTCAGTTGAAGGGCTAGATTTTACAGCAGACTTTATTTATATATAAATGATTGAATAAAATCAGTGCAAAAAGTTTTGAAACTAAGCAAACCACTGGGCTCTACACAAGATTTTATTAGAAAAAAATTGGTACATAAACAAATCATTATAAAGGCTTCATCCTGGGTAAAACATGGCTTTTTGTGGTTAAAACACTGACAATTCCACAACATTCAAGTAAAACTGACAAACAAAACTGGGCGGAAATAATGTAGTCGTTGTTATCAACCCCAAATATATATGTGTTTTCTTGTTTCTTGAGCGATATGAATCCGAAACTGCTTTTCCAGTACAGGGTTACGGGGTTGTTGACAACAATTACGTCTAATATAAATCTAAAAAAAAAAAACATTCTAAAAATATAAATGTACTCAAAACTCCTTTTGAAAGGAGCCCCTATATTTCTCCTTTCCACTTGGCAATGGAGTGATGTCATAAAATCTTGAATCAGTCCCCAAAAATAACACATCTTGAAAACTAATTTCGAGCTAGAAATGCGTCCATGGAAAAAAAAAAGTTGCGGCCACTGACTTTTTCTTAGCCACAGTTTCAAGAGTAATACGCTACTTAATTGTTCACCAATAACAAGCTATTTTAATTTTTAAATTGCATTAAATAAGTCAGGAGCAGCGAGCAGGCAGCATGACCTTATGGTTCTACTCTGTCTCGCAGCTTCTCCATTAGCTGATGTTAAAAACACACTTGCAGAATTAGTCGTGCCTGGGGGCATCGGCGAGGCAGCCTGTTGCAAGGATCCGCCGGCAGTGCTGGTGAACATCTCCGGCGTGGCCCGCAGCACAGGGATCCACCGGGAGTGCTGGTGAACATCTCCGGCGTGGCCCGCAGCACAGGGATCTGCCGGGAGTGCTGGTGAACATCTCCGGCGTGGCCCGCAGCACAGGGATCCGCCGGCAGTGCTGGTGAACATCTCCAGCGTGGCCCGCAGCGGTGACCCTTGGCGCAGACTGACGGGAGAGCTTCGATTAGCTTAACCTCAGCTGCCAGATTCAGCCCCTCGTATTTCACAGAAGGAAAGTACCAAAGCAGAACCGATCGGAAAAAAAGGGTAATTACACCAACAATGATGTAACTCTGATAGCTATAAACAAGTCCGACACTGTATTTAGAGCAAAGAGCGCAAAAGTTTAATCTGAAAAGTTGGATGCTGAAAGCAAGTGAGTATAATCAAAACAAGAATCCCAGGCCACTTCTACCAGTTAGGTTGCACTTCAGCTGGAAGTGTTTAACATATGAGTCAGAAATGACCCTCAAATGCAAGGTACTGCTGTCTGCCTCACTGGCGCCCCACTAGTGTCCAGCCTCGGCCCTTAAATTGCCTCACTGATGCAGCACATGCCTGCTGTCTCACTGCTGGCCTACTGTCTCACTGCCGGCCTGCTGTCTCACTGCCGGCCTGCTGTAGGTCAATGTCCACCTTTCTGTTGTCCTACTGTAGCTTAATGTTCATCCTAATGCTTATGTCTTAATATTGTCCTACTGTTATTTAATGTCAATATTAATATTGCCATGCTGTTTTTAATGCCATCTTAGTGTTGTCCTAGTGTTGATTAATCCATCCATCCATCCATTTTTTTTAAACACCTGTCCCATTCAGGGTCCCGGTGATCCAGAACCTGTGGACGCTAGGCAGGGAACAACCCAGGATGGGGCACCAATCCATGGTAGGACTCACTCACACACCAGTCACTCACACATGCACACTGATAAGTAACACCTATATTTTTCTGGACTGTAGAGGGAAATCAGAGTAACCAGAGGAAACCCCAAAAGGACACAGGGAGAACATTCGAAGTCCACACACATGGAGCCATGACAGAGACTCAAACCCTGGTCCCAAAGGGGTGACACAACAGGGCTAAACATTGTGCCACCGTGCCATCCACATTGTTTAATGTCTGCCTTAATGTCATCTTACTGTAGTTTAATGCCTTAATGTCATCCGTAGGTGGAGTTTGGATGCAGCCAGCAGGGGGCAGTGTCCCCCTCCCCCCAGCCACCTGAGTAGAAATTGCAATTAATTGGCAAGACCAGCATTGCATGTTCTCTGTTGGCACTTTGCACCTTTGCATAAATGGTTAGTTTGTAACCAAAATAGCTAAATAAAATAAGCCATGCGTGCATCAGATATGTGCATTAACACATAGGGTTTTTTTTTTTGCTCCCCCCAAGTGCAAACATGAAACTGAGCCTAAGACATTATCCTGTCTTTAGGCCGCCCTCTATTTTCTGTCTTACCGTTTTATGCCTATAACTGTGTCATTGTAAAGACTGATATCAGATCAGATCAGCCTGCGGTCACCCTGACGCTCTGATCTTCTACAGTAGCTCTGCTCCCTAAAGCCACTCACACACTAAAGTGATTCTATGCTATATTTTACAGTTCAGTCATGATATTTTTATTACGTTGCTTCATATCTAAATAAATTTATTAAGCTTGATTAATTCCTGTTATCAGAACTTCTGTAACAGCAGATTTAGCAGCTCATCATTGACCCCATTTTTACAGATAAGCTGAGGCGTGTTGGTGAAGCGCTTAGGGTGTTGGAGAGAGCAGTTTCCACATGGTGTGGCTGTCAAGTCAGCGATCCCAGTAGCTGATGCTTTAAGGGAGCGGTGTTGGAGCTGCAGAGTCGACCGAGAAGGTCGCCACCTTTCTGCCAGAGAGCAGCCAGCTGATTTTTGCTGAGACGGCCACTTCAATCTGAAAGAATAAACTATGATTTCAACCAAGAATATTAGAACAATGCTCAGCTCTTCAGTGTTGAATTCATTTTACATTTCATTTATTCACAGACATATTTTTTTGGCAAGTCAGACAGGGCCCCACAATAAAACCATGCTGGCCTTTGAACCTGCGACCTTCCGGTCACAGACACGCTGCCCCCTTCGCTACCTTAACTTGCAATCTCACCCTATTAACAAAACCCTACACAAGTCTTTGAATCAATCTGTATGAATGTTACATTAAATCTCTCTGTACTGAACAGAGTTGTGACACTCATTAACCTTGTAACTACCTGACAACTGAACAATGCAGTCTGACCCATAATAACCAGGCACTCAATACTTTAACTTAGTTACATTCTGCCACACTTTTGATCAGTCCAGCAAAGCACAACAGACATAATTAAAATCATACCTTTAATGACAACTGGAAATCCTGCCTGAAACAGCTAGAGATTAAAGAGCAGCACTGTTAAACGTATTCAGCCCTGTATAATTTTCCCTTTTCTTAATTCCATGTTAAATTCCTTCCAAATTGGTTTTCCTTTTTCTATTAAATAGTGAGCTGTTCCTTCCAGTGTTTTTGGATTCAGGGGGAGATTTAGCCTATACCAGCCACAGGACAGAAAAATCTAAAATAAAAAAAAAACAGAAAAAGGTTTTATATAAATTAAGTAAAGTTATAATCATTTACTCGACCAATATATTTAAAATGTATGCCTAATTGTGAGCACAATCCTTTCCCCTGTAAACAATGTGGAAAATGCCTCATCTTTCTAAATGACTTATCAAGCCATACAAAGTGAAGTGGAGTGTATAGGCTAAAAGAGGAAGAAGACCGGAATGCTTTTAAGGTTTATTTTTACTGCTTTCTGCATCAGTCTGCTGGCTTCAGTAACCCTGACGCATCTGGTTCTAGATGAAACACCGGTCCTGGAAAATCCCCTGGCAAAGGAGAGAACCCAAGCACCACCAAACAAATGCAGATACACTCGCCGAATCACAAATCCACACACACACACACACAAAGGTGATAAGATATGATGTCCTCTTCCTTAAATAAATAAATACTCTCTCTCATACACACACACACACACACAGCTGCTGGGAATGTTATTCCCAGTAATTTGCATGAATTCATATGCCATCCCAGATAATCATCCCAAAAACTCCTGTGTGTTTTGAGAGTCTCAACAACAGACAGGTGGTTATCTGGGGAGACAGGTGGTTATTTGGACAGACAGGTGGTTATTTGGGGAGACAGGTGGTTATTTGGACAGGTAGGTAGTTATTTGGAGAGACGGGTGGTTTTTTGGACAGACAGGTGGTTATTTGGACAGATAGGTGGTTATTTGGAGAGACAGGTGGTTATTTGGACAGACAGGTGGTTATTTGGACAGACAGGTGGTTATTTGGGGAGACAGGTGGTTATTTGGACAGGTAGGTAGTTATTTGGAGAGACGGGTGGTTTTTTGGACAGACAGGTGGTTATTTGGACAGATAGGTGGTTATTTGGAGAGACAGGTGGTTATTTGGACAGACAGGCGGTTATTTGGACAGATAGGTGGTTATTTGGGGAGACAGGTGGTTATTTGGAGAGACAGGTGGTTATTTGGATAGACAGGTGGTTATTTGGACAGACAGGTGGTTATTTGGAGAGACAGGTGGTTATTTGGACAGATAGGTGGTTATTTCGAGAGACAGGGGGTTATTTGGACAGACAGGTGATTATTTGGACAGACAGGTGGTTATTTCGAGAGACAGGTGGTTATTTGGGGAGACAGGTGGTTATTTGGACAGACAGGTGGTTATTTGGACAAACAGGTGGTTATTTGGACAAACAGGTGGTTATTTGGACAAACAGGTGGTTATTTGGGGAGGATCCCATTCTTAGGTGTGTGGAGAAGGTACAGGGGGAAAGGTGATCCGGGCAGTATGAGGGGAAGATGCGAAAATCAGAAAGAACTATTTTGGCAAGAAACACACACACAAAAATGTTATGTGGGTGTGGGCGCCATGGAAAATGATTCACAGTAACAGGAGACAGAGCGGGCGAATATATAACATACCAAAGAAAGATGGTGCAGTGAATCAGTACAGTATTCTTGCAGTGGACTCACCTTTCGGCCCCTCCCCTCCATCTCACACATAAAGACACACATACCTACGTTGACAAGCAGTTATTGAGGTAACCGTCATATATACGCTGAACTTATATTATATGCAATATTTACGTTATTATATTGTCATTTATATTTATACATTTTGAATTATTTTTGTTGCAAAGTTATTACTTGATCCAGCAGTTGCAGTGTTGTTCATTAATGTATCGCAATATACAACTGGAGCAATTTCAATGAGATATTCTCTCTGACGGCACCAAAGATCCATTCTGCAACAAATGTGTCCTAAACCGCCTCCAGGTGCTGCCTCCATATGCAGCAGCATTATGAATGCGATATTGCAATATCCAGTATGGTTGCCAATTCAGAGTATTCCGTTTCTTTTATGCATCCATCATTCATCTTCCAACCGCTTGTACAGTACAGGATGTGGAGAGTCTGGAGTGTCTGTCAGAGAGCACAGGGCAGTTAGGGCTACAGCCTAGATGGGACGCCAACTTCTTACATGCAATGCATTGAAAATAAAATTCTAGCGTTTTGCTTAACTTTTGTGTGTCATGTTATTGCTATAGTTTTCAGTGGCGTGAGAATGAAAGGTGCATCTCATGATCACAGACTATTGCTGACTGTAGGTTCCAGCATTCCAACATTCCCGCAAGCTGTTAGTCCCATCATCTCACTGACGGCGCTGATACCTTAAGCTTTCAGGCAGACTATGAGAGAGACATGACTCGTCCTGGGCAAGGAACTCGGAAGAATGAAAACATCCAGCCATCTTTCTTCCCTCTTGTCCACCACAGGGTCACGTTATTTATCCATTCATTTTGTCACTGTCTCCTTTCATTAGATTTAGCGGTATTTCTTTTGGGCTAAAGCACCTTGTAGCATATTAAGAAGGTCCATTATGAGGACCTGTCTGGCTGTGATTTGTCTCATAGCGATGGACCAGTTAAGTCATGGGGGCGGATCATTTGTTTTTGTTTCGTGGCACTGTCAGGTCATTACATCACTGCATTTAATATCACTGCAGGATGATAAAAGATTATCTCAAAATCCCCCCCCCACACCCAAGAAGATGATCTTCCTTCATCTAGTCTTTTAGATAACGACTTAAATCTCAAGTGATATCGGATATCAGCTGAAACTCATCAATGCTGGTAAACACGATCCATACTCATTAGTATCACGTTTTTGCACTTCAGCTGCAGCATGAGTAACATCGCCGACCTGAAGTATTATGACATCAACATTAGTTATCAAGTTCACAGCACGGCTCGATACAGGCATGAGCAGTTTAACGTTTATAAAAGCTAAGATGCATGCAAGTATTTTCTGCCTGGTCATGTACGTGGCACTGGTGTATGGGAAATTCCCGGAAAAGGTCACTTCCTAGTTGTATCGAAGGTGAGAGTTTTACCCTTATCTTACTAACGCTGCAATGTCTAATGACTGAGACACAGTTGTGTGTAAAACAGTTTTGATATCAGCCTAAGGCTGGGAGATATGGTCAAACATTTTAAAGTTTTTTTAAATATCTAATTAAATTGACAATCATGACAATATAATTCAAGTCTTATTTCTTCACTTACTGTAAATGTTCCATTTTCACTTAAAAGTATTCAATTTTTACCTATTTTGAATTGCCCTTAAACAGGTCAGAACGTGAAAAAACGCAACAAATCAAAATCTAATTTTAATAAATCATACAAAAACACACACATAAATCATACAGATCAGCAATACACAGATGCATGCAATTAGTGGGCAGCCATTTCTCAATTCTGACTGTCACAATCCACTTGCTGCATCTCTCTGGGTCTGTGGGAAATCTATGAAATGTTAAACTAGGTTCTTCACCTCTCCGACATCTCAGACAAACTGAACAAAAATCTACACAAAAACGAAATACAGTACTGCTGCTTCTTCTGCACTGCGGCAATGCTTTTGGAAGAACAATGAGTTTGTTAAACAGGCACTAATAGAGCAGGGCCAGGCCATTTTTTGTATTATAGAGGGAAAGTAAAATTGTTTTTGACCATTGTCAAGGAAAATTAGGAAGATAAAAAATAACCTTTTATGTGATTCACAAATGTTATATAAAGTTTTCACAAATATGTGTTTTTGACAAATTATTTCAGCAGATTATTTGAAGGATGTTTCCCCCATCACTGGCACACCTCGCCGTAAAGTATGAAGGACACAATGTGACATAATCATAAAATTAATTTACTTAATTTTTCATTCCAAAGATTTATAGAAAAAATATTATTTTTTTTATTCCAAAGATCTATTAAATTTTGAACTGTACTTCAGCTGTGACAGATCTGTTTTGAGAATGAGGTCGTCTGTGTTGATTGCTCACTTGTCATCTTATTGTCATCTTATTGTCACCTTAGTACTCCCTATCATTGTCCTGATGTCATGTTTGTGTTGTTTTGCTTCTTGTCCTGTTTTATTATTCTCTCTGTCACTGACATCACAACTACACTAATTCAAGTTTATTTGTATAGCATGTTTTCACACAACATGTGCAGGTAATGCAGATAAACTACGTAACTATCTAGGATTAGAAAAAGTAAAGGAATCCTAACTTGATTTCGACGGAAGTAGCCTTTGCAGGATGTTCAATACCTATGAAAAAACAAGAGCACGCTGGTGAACGATTGGTGTATTTGAGAATGTTACAAGAAGATGACATGCAGAACAACAGGGAGAAACATGCAGCTTGACTAGAAGCAAAACAACACAGATAAAGAACACATCAAAGTGACATTCATAATAACACAGTCAGACTCATGCATATATATATATATATATGAATAAAAAACCCCAATTCCCTCTGCATCAGCACACAGGGACTAAGTACCACCCAGTAGCAGCTCCATAGTCCATATCCCTATATCACCTCCTACAGTATTTTTCCAAGCCCACAGAACAGATGTAGGCCATGTTAACACATTCCTAAACACCACTTTGCAATGGAGAATAACTGCTCCATTCTTCCATGGCCAAGCTGGAATCCATATTGTCCATCCTGAATCTTGGGTTTGACCATCAGGTAAAGCATCCCTGACACATGTTTTCCCAGGAAGGCTTGATTTTTTTTAAAAATTGGGACCACCAGTCCTGCTATCCAGTCCAAGGGCACTTTATCTTCCTTCTGTATAACTTCTAGTTTTTCTTGGAAAGAACCATCACACCCCTGAGGCCCTCCCCACCATGGACATCTCTGATCACCATAGGAACCTCAGCTGCAGTGATAGACTCTGATCCACCAGAAGTTTCCAACATCTGTATCTACCAGGTTAAGGAGTTCCTCAAACTATTCTACCGCTCAACAATAACTAGAGTAGGCACCTCCCCACACCTGCTTAACACGAGCTGAACAAGGTCCTCTTTCCTAAGGCATTGAACAATAGCCAAGTAATTAGATCCACCCTGGACCGGATAAGCCATTGGAAGATGGATGAAAGGGTCAACCTTGTGGTCATTGATCATGTTTGGGTAGATAGATGAAATGGCTTGCAAGAATAATCCTCTTTGATCTGGGAAAAGATACATATATTTTCCTGTCTGTCCATTGGCACAAATTCTCTTTTCCCTCTCAGTTCAGTTAAACTATTCAGCATTTAAGAAATTGGATCCTCCAGTCATTCGAGCAAATGCTGTAAACTCTTAGTCTCCTCAGTTTATAGGTAATATCTCTACAAAGCTTGCTTCTCTCTGTCTGTGGGACATGGCGCCATAAGCCCTTCACTCTCTGTCTGTGAGATACATCACTATAAACTCTTCACTCCCTCTCTGTGAGAAATATCCCTATAAAGCCTTCACTTTCTCTCAGCGAGGTGATGTGTGTAACTACAAAGCTGCTCTTTGTCAGTATGGGAAGTCCTCCACCTCTCTATCTGTGCTAAATTCAGTTGCTGTAAGCTACCCTAACAGTCTGTTTTCACATTCACAGTGGAATTACAAGAATTATGGTCCTACATTTTTCTATGGACCACAAATTTTCTAACTGCTGGAATTTTGGAACTTACCATTTCCTGAATTCCAGCAATTTCTCTCCGTCTGAAAAGTGAGCTGAATAATGGGACCCCTCCTTGGATTAAATCATAAGGCCCTGGGACTGAACACGGCAGGCAGACAGACAGACAGGCAGACAGACAGGCAGACAGACAGACAGACAGACACCACAGCATTCTGGAACATACGCCAATATCATTAGACATCTTTTGTTGATCTTTTAGGGAGTTGATCAATTGAGATTTTACATGGATTTGTAGGAGCAACCCAATATAAATCTCAATACGATGCTAAATCACTCCAAAATCCTTATCCCTTTCATAAAATCCAATGGGATTATATCTTAAGATAAAAGAACAAATTGCTTAAATAAATAAAGTTTTGGAAGATGGCTGAAAATGAATGGAGTCTTTTGACAGTTAAAAATCTAAAGCACATCTTTGCTTCTACTGATTATAATATAATATGCTTTTAGACATGATTTCAGAACATAACTGTGTCATAGGCAGATAATAGAACCACACCTATGGGCTTCCTGGTTGAACCTGGTTGGATTCAAAGTGGTACACCAGAACAGGGCTCAAGAAGGTCAATCACAAAGGTGCCTACTGTAAATCGTCCATCTATGTTTCATATTCTCTGCATGGTGATGGAGGTCCAGAACCAGTAGAAAGCCATGAGCACATACAAGGAATAACTCAGGAAGGCCAGACACACTGTTCATGCCACAAGAACAATTCGGCAACTCTAATTCACCTTAGCATGTTATTGGACTAGTGGGGGGAAGCAGAGGATCACGAAGACTTGAACTGTGAGGCTAACATGCCACCCTTGTGAAAAAAATCATTTTACAGTAATTCATAAAAAGGTATCTTTTTTTGTCAGAGCCTACAAGTCCTAGTGGAATTTCATTATTAACGATCTTCTCGAAATTAATGCATGATTATATATAATTCATCAGATGATCTTACCATAGGGATCAATGAGAAATGTTTAGTCTCAGTAAAGCATTAAATTAAACCAGCCCTGAAACATCCCGGCTTCCAAGTAAACAAATGTTAGTTCGGAACATTACTTCTTGGAATCACTTGCGCATTTTACAAGACAAATTCAGTGAAGTAATGCACTCATAATTTGAACTTTTTTTTGTGAATTAAAATACAATCTCTCTTAAACTAAGTTTTTTTTTCTTTGCTGTCTGATCTCTGTCTACGGTTTGTTTCTGTGAGTGATAATGATATACAGAAACTGCCAGGACCAAAGGCAGAGTATTTAAAGATGCAGAGATTACGATAAAATTATACCCTCAATTCTCTTCGTTGTATATGAGAGTTAATCATACATGTTCTCTGCAGACTGTAAGAATATACAGTAAAAATAGGAAACAGACAACCGTGGCCAAGTCTTTGGGTATTGTTTTACTTTCAATGCCTTACAGTATTTGACAGCATTGTCAACAAACTTTTTAGAAGTAACAACAGCAGCCCAAATAAAATATTGTTTAATCCCCGATAACAATGTAATGTAATAGGAAATATAGACGCAATAGGAAATGACACAATCTTTCCGAACATCAGCAAAGTCTGCATGCAAAAACAATACAACTAGTTTCTTAGCCAAGTTTTTTCTGGTTCTTGACTTCAAAGATAATTTTTCATAGTATCTGCACTTTTTTCCCCTTTATGTAACGTAAATAAAAATGATTGATTTTATTTAAACTTCCCCAATACAACCCCCAGTGTTCCTGATGAACTGGCCATATGTGGACACAGTAGAGAACTCCACAGTTCTGACCTCAAGAGATTATCTCTGAAGGATCTATATGCCTCAGGGCTTTCATTCTTTGGACCTGGACATATCAGTAATATCTCCATCTGGACACCTGGACACTGTTAGCTGATGTTCATCTTCTCCAAGCCTCCAAGATCAATGCGTCCCTGGGCTCTACACTGTAACTACACCTCTTGACTTAAGATTAGTTCAGCACTGAGTCACCTTTTTCTGTCTATCTTTACTGGCCCTGATTACGTCCATCTATCCTTTTAAGCCATCTATTAAATCCATCCATCCATCTTCCACCTGTCTGTCCTGTTCAGGATCATAATGAAGCTCAAAGTCTATCCCAGGTAGCATAAGGCACAAGGCAAAGGACCACCCCGCATGGGACTGCCAGTCCATTACGGGGCACAACAAATTAATGGCATCAATTTGTCTTAATTGCTGGTCTTTGTACTGTGGAAGGAATCCAGAGGAAAATCTCTTAGTAAATGAATTATTAAAAGTTTCTATCAATGGCATCGCAAAACATTACCGCTTCCATTTATACAACAGAATTTATTAAAACAATTTGTATTAAACAATAAGCAACACTAAACGGCACTTCTCATCGGCACCTACTTTAATTTATTAATCCACATTTTACTTTATCTACCTCTGTCTGTCCATATCAATAAATGTCTCCCAATGTTAATCAACATATTGGCATTATCTATTACTATACATCTCTGTCTATCCATATATTACCACTGTCACCCACTATCAGCCTTTCTACGTACTGGATGACTCACAAATTCGTGAAGGGTTCTGTATTTTTTTTTGGGGGGGGGACAGTCTACAGCTATCTGACTCCACCTATCCACTATCCACGTTGCTACTGTCTAGCACTATTTACTGCTCACTATCAAGTCACTATCAATCATCATCTACCTCTGTCAATGCACTTATTCCCACTATCAATCATTATCTACCACTGATGGTGCACATATTGGCACTATGTACCATTATCAATCCACAAACTGCCTATACCTCAACTTTTGTTCATCCACACTTCCGTTATATGGCACTCCATAACCATACTTTGCTCACCCTTCTATAAAAACTCTGGGAGTAGCATTTGTTGGCCATCTTTTTTCTTTCGTATCAGCTGCTAAATTCATTATGTTTCTTTCCATGAAATGCCAAGACTGCCCTATTTATCAAATAGAATTCCCCTGTATCTGTCACATTCCCCCCCCCCCCCATTTTTGATAGTCAGGTGACAGAGAGTACAGCCATTCTGAAGTTCTTTTTAGTTTAGACAAATGTGAATTTTCTAAAGATTCTTGCTGTGCACTGTGATGCACTCAGGTGCAATAACTGTCACCAACAGCAACCCATCTTCATCCAGCAATGGATCCAGATGGAAGCATACAGAGTGTACCCCAGGACAGATTATTTATAAAGAATCAATATTATCATTTGCAACAAAATATGTGGGTGCTGCTTTTCAGTTAAGGAATGTCAAGGAATGCAAAAAGGTTAATTAGGGTGGGATGTAATATAGGTATTTTTTTAACTGTAAATAAATGTTTAATGTGGTATTCAACAGAAGATTTCATATTTTATTTACCATTTAACTAGAAGAAAGGAATATTTAAGGAGAATG
>JAODUD010000039.1:9027035-9065747 GCA_026784285.1 Stomatorhinus walkeri | reverse complement strand
TTTAATGTGGTATTCAACAGAAGATTTCATATTTTATTTACCATTTAACTAGAAGAAAGGAATATTTAAGGAGAATGATGGTCAGCAAAGTGGAGTATTAACAAAAGACAAAAAAAATAAATTGTTAAGAAAAAACTAGGCTCAACATGAGATCATCTATCAAACAGTGATGTTCCAGGTTCTTTCTATCTTTTCACTCAGCACCTCAGCATGTTTTCTCCCCTGAAAATATAGCGGCCAAACTGTGTCTGTTTTCCTTGCCAAAACAAGCCCAGTGGAAAGATGCTGCAAACTATAGCACCGTTCCTGTTCTGCCAGCCATTTTCTGTTGCAAAAGTATCTCCCCTTCTGATTTTCTCTCCAAAGTCCTTTCTTTCACACTTTCTCCTATTTATTCTGCAAACAAGCTTCTTTGAACTAAAACCACATGTTTTACATTGGTCAAGACCCACTTAAAGCACTTTGTAACATAAATATATTAAATCAGTAGCGATCAATGCGTCTCACGTTTTTTTTAACAGCATAGCATCCAGAAAAAGAAATTAAGCAGTATGGTTTCACGTTAAAAGTACGGACAGTGTAATGAGACTGTGGTTCGAGCACGAGTGGATGCTGAACATCGGCACAGCAGATTTCTGCCCACGGGGCAGTCATGCTGCGCTCCTGCTTCACCATCATGCGTGTACGACGTGCTCCCACAGACTTAGAGACTGCCAGTGACGATATCAGGAGAGTCTTTAACAGACGATGTAGGTCTCTAGCAGTGCTTGAAGACATCGTCAGGGACAAATGCAGAAGAGGAAAAAGCACTGGTGATACCCTACAAGGCTGCTGTTTGGTTCATTTGCTGTTACAACTGGGTTGGCTTGTTGACTCGAGAAAACAAGAGTCCGGTTTGTTCTTCATAATGTGTATGTGCTCTAGATTCATTTAGATACTCTATGAATTAAACGATCCTTTATTTGCCATGTATGCATGCAGAGATACATTGGAATGCTTCTGTAAGTATACATCATCTTGCTTTCCTTTGTGACGCAACACATGCACACTGCTGAGAGTGAACATTGGGGCCTGACTGCAGAGTCAGGCCATTTTTCCAGCACCCCTAGGGAGTACTGGAGGAGTCTTGCTCAAGAGACCAATGCAGATGTATTGAGCCTGTTGCGGCCAGGGCTTGAACCAGCAGCATTCCGATCACAGGCACAGAGGATTAGCCCTGAGAGCCGCATAGCTCCGCCTGTAACACGTCCATCTTCTAGCACTCATTAAGGTCATGGTAGGGAGGCTGGAGCCCATTCCAGGCAGCATAAGGCGCGGGGCAGGGGAACACCCTGGTCAGGAGGACAGGCCATCACAGAGTGCAAACACAATAGGCGATTTAAAGACGCCAAGTTACCTGGATGTCTTTCCTCAGCAGGAAATTACAGAATGCCTGGAAGAGGCAGAAAATATGCAGGCTGTTAAACTAAAGACCAATCCTAATCACTCAAGGGAACATTTATTTCTTAATTGTGCATCAACTGACCGTAGAGGCTCTAGACCTGAGTAGCATACATAGAAATGCCTGACTGGTCCCATCTGTGCACTAACCGGGGAGATAACAGTGGTGCTTGCATGTCCTACAGCTGTATAAATAATACATTCTGAAATACCTTCCTACAGAAGTCAATAGCTGATAATCCTCATTCATTCTTTTCACTAAAATACAGCTGGTGACATTTATGTCAAGGGCTGCCATTATTTTGCTACTTTGTGGTAGTTTTTTATTTAAACAGACAGTCTTATCAGTTTATGCTGCTGGCTGTTATACAGAAACAACATAGTACATTTCAACAATAGGGCCTTTACCGGGACCTAACCCTGCAACCTTTTGTACACTTTCCCTCTCCAGAGGATAGTAAATCACCCAACTGAATTCCAACTGCTTATCCAGTAGGCTGAGCAGAGGGAGACCATCCCAGGAAGCATAAGGGAGAAGAGAGGGGTTGGGCTGGATGGGATGTCAATCTGTCCCAGGCCACAGACACCAAGGACGACTCAAACAGTGTGTCTGTGGACATGAAGGGACGTGGAGCAGCTGAGGGAGCCAGTACAACGTAGCAAAAAGAAAGAGAAGTCTACATAGAGAGAGTGGGAGCAGGAGTCAAACTCCCAAAGGTAGAGGGGTAACAGTGCGGCCCACTGAGTCACAGCACCACCTGTGATAATAAATTATGGGATTTCTCATGTATTTATCTTTGGTGCTTCCTAAGCAAATGTGTGTGCGGGGAAGGGTAAGGCACGGTCTCCGTTGTCTTTTATGTTCATACACGTCCCCATATGTTCTTCTTCTGACATTACCATCACTGTCAGACATGGATGTTCAGCCCTTCAGGAAAGATCAGCGCGCTGCCCTCTCACACGGAGCAGGAATGACCCAAGGCACCCGTGACCGTGGCAGATGTTTTGTCTGGCTAGTGGGCTCTGCCCATCTCTGGCTGCTTGCCCATCTACGTCTGGGAAATTGGTGAGCACACAGCAGGGGGAAAGAGAGAGGAGAAAGAGAGAGGGCAAGAGTGAGAGAGAGAGAGAGAGAGAGAGGGGGGGGAGAGTGAGAGAGAGGGAGGAGGAGAGCAAGAGAGAGGGGGAGAGAGAAAGAGACAGAAAGAAGGGGAGGGGAGAGAGAAAGAAGGCGAGAGGAGGGAGAGTGAGAGAGAGAGGAAAAGGAGGGAGGAGAGAGAGAGAGAGAGAGAGAGAGAGAGAGACATGAACTGGGGGAAGAGGGAGAAAGAAGCTTGAGACTTGAGGTATTTTCCTTCCCTCCTGCCAGAGGTTACAGAAACAGTATCATAATGGCCAGCTCGACTTTATATGTTGGGGTAGCAGGAAATGATTTCTGGCACAGCAAAGATTTAAGAGAGGAAAAGTACAGAGATCTGTTCTTATTTTTAACAGGACAAAAACTTTATCGGTTTATTATTTTGTTGCCCCTGTTAGGCAAAATCATTTTCTAAACAACAATCATACATTGGTAAACAGAGATGACCTACTTCTCGGTTGGGTAGGCTACACCTACCAGTACTAGCAGAACCCAGAAAACCCAGTGAGACAGTAGAATGTCTGTTTGTTTTTAAGCAGGCTTGCCAGTGGGCACTGAGAACCAAATCCAGGTATTCCGAGGTGTGCCGTATATGTTTTTCCTCTCAAAGTATCTGGAAGACAACCGGCCTAACATCTCTAGCAAATTCAACAATTTGTCACAGAATAACAACAGAATCAATCTTAAAGCATCACAGAAGAATGTCAGACCCTTGAAGACGCATTACTGAAATATAACTTTAGTAAGAACTCCCCCCAGTCACTCTGCTGTCGAAAAGCCCCCCAGGTCTCCCCGGATGTTGTCCTACCAAGTCATGAAGGAGGCCTTGCTGAGAGGCAGCCTCACACACCCCTTCCTTCATACATCCACGGCACAGATTTATGTGTCCGCAGGAAAGCCAGGCCAGCCAAGAAGCCAAACATCACAGTCCAGAGCACACAAAGTTTGCTCCTTATATTTATTGTCAAACCGTTGTTTTTACTGGAAACATTTCTGCAGGGGAAAATGGTTTATTTCCAGTGGAACAGAAGCATTTGGGCGGGAAGTCCCAGCCTGACACATATGGAGTCCTGATCAACAGTCGAAACAGCACAGGACGTTCTGCTACCTTTGCATCTTACAACTATCACACAAGATTTTCATTGCATAGTGGAATCGACTGTTTACTGTGCACATGACAAAGTCTTGAAACTTAAACTGAGCATATGCAGCACGTTTCCCTAGCAGAAGCTCCATCTCTCAATGACAGGTCTTGTCGGTTTTCACTCAGTGGCACTTCTTAATTGTTGGAAACTAATATTTGGATAAATAAGTCACCACGTCTGGTGCAAATCAATTACCATTGAAGGTTAAGTTGAATAGCGGTACAAAAAAGCTCTTGACAGCTCCACCCTACTGTGTAGAATCATGCCAAGGAAAAGATGCAAACCCTACGAGACCTATTTTCATTAGGTGGGACAACTTGTTATTGCAATGCCTCAACATACATCTGTACGTTTTAACAAACCTGGACATTAAAATTGCAAAACAGCCATCCATAGTGCTATCATTCAAGAGCATAAGACAGCGCCTTTAAAAAAAAAGCTTGTAAATAGCACCATCTACTGTGCTGCCTAGGAAGTCGGCAGATCCTGACAGTTTTAACACAAATTACACATGAAAGAGCCATGATGTGTCATTATTGTACCCATAGCCTCAAGTATATGAATATGCAGAATTTCTGAAGATGCCAGATAAAACACCATACGTCCCGTCAGTCACCGGGGAAAAGTATGGCCACGCACCAATGAATTTTGACTGATGTGTACACACAGTGGCAACATGAGGACAACTGGAGCCACAGAATGAGTGTGCATGGCCTCGATTAAATTTGTTTCAGTAATATATCCAGTTTCCGCTTGCACATCCATGCCAGTGAGTATCAATCACAGGATAACTTCAGAAGCCAAGTCATACATTCATTGAAAATACAGGGCATAAACCTACAGGAGAGCAAATTAAAATGATTCCAAATTGGACTGTTGATTAAATGTGCTTTATGGCAGACCATTTTGAAGGGTTTTCTTTCTCACCTGCGGTGAAGGCTACTGGACAAGTCAGCCAATCAAAAAGACGAAAAAAAAAAAAAAAACAACCCAGTTTACCCAGACAAGTTTTCCCTATTAAAAGTCATTCTGGGGCCACCGTCATGGCGTCTGACCATACATCCTGAATACAGATTTAGAAGCATGGTTTGAATTACTAGAAACACACACACAAGAAGCAAAACAAGTCAATTTCAAATAATTTTATTTACACAAACGAACAAAAACGAAACCTTTGTCAGTTGCTGCTGCTTGTCAGACTGACAGAAAGCACTCCAGAATCATTTTCAGCCAAGCAGCTGATGCCGTTGTTCTCTCATGCAAATTACACTGGATGGATTACGTTGGGTCATGGAGGTTCAGGGAGGACCGGTCTTCAGATGGGTCAGGGAAGGTCACGGTGCTCTACAGTGGACTGTTCACCCTGCAGCGTTGCCCTTTTGATGAATCACAGTCATTTCTTCGCTGCCTGGAGCCTATCGTTCACGTTCTCCCAGTTCACCACGTTCCAGATGGCTTTCACGTAGTCTGGTCTCACGTTCTTGTACTGCAGATAGTAGGCATGCTCCCATACATCGATGCCAAGCAGCGGAATCAGGCCTGGTGGGAATGCATAAGTTACACCCAATGAAAAACGCTGTCGCATTTCAGCAACCGTCTATGTTATTCTGAAACTACCAGGGTCAAAAGCTCTCAAACAGAACAAAAGAAAAGGGTTAGGTTTTGGCATCGAATGCTAAATGTTTCAGCTGGGAGGCTCGGCATAGAACGCAAGCTGTTAAACCTACTGCGGGCGGGATTACGGTGCTGTTAAAATGTGACTGGTTCAGCCCAAAGCGAAGCACAGTAACTCCGCCCACAAGAAACTTCAAACCCACAAATCTGCAATGACGGTTTTGGGAGGTTAGGAACTTCAATGAATGTTAAAATACACAGCAAGGAACTTCCAATAAATGACATCTGTCATATTTCTCTCTCTTTGTCAATCTGTTATGAAGCTCAGGGTTTCATGGTCTTCCAGTTCACACATCTAGTGGAAAAGGCTCACTACTGTGACAATGACCATGGGAAAATATAACTGCTTTTACACAGAAGATTGAACTGTAAAAATCTATTTTTGCTATAATATACTGTGTTTAAATAGCATTTCGTATTATTCCTTTTCCATAAAAGGAAAAAAATAATTCTTCATATTACTTATGTTATCTGCATCAGAGAGGCTGCACAGTGTGCAGTGTTAGTATTTACGTCGCATGATACGTGTATGAAACCATGGCATCATAAGGATAACAGTCAACTGGGTTGACCCCGTCAGTAAGTTATGCTAAAACATTTCTACTCTAACACAGGAAACAAAACATAGCAAGGTCTGCAATTTCAATGATTGTTAGCATTTGAGATTATTTAGTATATTTTTTTAAATCAGTGTCAAGTTTACTGCTACAGTTTTTGAATGAGCCCTGCATGCAATCTCCATGTCAATCATAATCAGTGTTTCCCCTACCGTTATATTACGGGGGCACCCCGGCCCCCCAACAGCACCTCCCACCCCCCTTTGAAGTTAATTTTATTTTCTATATAGCGCTAGATCACAACAGAAGTCATTTAAGGTTACCTTTCCTATAGAACAGGTCTATACATTGTCCTTTTATTAAACAAACAGCCTTAAGTTATTTATCCTATTTACACAACACCTTATTTTTATCTCTACACAGTCGGGCCTTTATAATTCTCCTCTACTCTCTGTATCGCGCGTGGAGAGTTCTGCCCCAATGCACGCACACACAGGTCAGCACAATCCGACCAGCGGACAGAGAGCTGAAAAGAAGACAAAAATATCAGCGCTTTTTTAAACTGTAAACTGTGAGAGGGACTTCTCAACCACGGACAGGGTAATAACACATTTTGGTTTCACAATGAGATTTTCTACTTTAAACTATCACTATTTTAAGTTATCAGCTATCACTTTTAAAGCCTAACAGTTAATATATTTGCAGGTGAAGACAAACATCCACAATCGGCCTTTGTTAGCTGACGTCACACTCGCTATAACCACAGTGTATTATGGGTCAAATTGCCACTGTTATCAAACTTAGGGGAAACACTGATAATCATTTTTGTCCTTGCTTTGCCACTACTCATAGACAGGTCGGCACATCTGTGAGCAATTTAACAAAAACTGTGGAGCAGAAACAAACTGATCACCTAAACACATTCATCTTCCATTGTACACACATTCTGCATTCCACAAAGACAATATCAGCCAAAGCAAATGATTTGTCTGGATTGATTTCTGTCGACAACTCAAAACAACACCGCCAACTTATGACAGATTCTATTGGTAGATAAGTTTTGTTTAGCTGGGTTTAATTTTGGGCAGAGATGGCCAATCCAATCCGCAAAGGGCCGGTGTGTATGCAGGTTTTTCGGGTAACCTTTAGGTCAGTTGTTCAAACCCAGGTATGAGGACTCTTCAGCCAATCAGTCCTCTAATTAATAATCCAATTAGAGACTTGCAGCAAAAACCAGCATACCCAGCAGCCCTTTCTGGATTAGATTAGCCACCCCCGGGTAAATGAACTTTTTTATTTTATAAATATTGCAATTCTCATTCAAATATTTTACAAAATCAGGTTCCAGACCATATCTGAAGCCTGCCTTCAGGTACAGGGCACCATCTGTCTCAGAGTATGACCTATCAATCCAGCTCCACCCACTTCCACTGATCTCAGAGGATGCCTGAGAAACCAGGCAAGCTGCTGCAGGAACTTGCTTGGCCACCAGAGGCCGTTCTTTTCCTCGAGCATCATTTGGGAGGTTGGATCATTCCAGAAGAGAGTGCATGCCTTGCATTAACACATTATATCGTTTCAAATTTTGTCAATCTTACTGGGAGAGATACAGATTAATCAAAAAGATAACATCTGCCACAAAAACTATTAGATTTTAAGTAACGTAGATGTACGGATGACTTTAAAATCCTTACAACAGGAAGGCCTGAAAGTCCTAACAGGGACTGACTAACCTGTAGTGCCCTGTAGGGGGTCCTGGTTGGCGCAGGCTGCAATTCGCAAGCGGCTGCTCTCCTTATCAAAGCCCAGCCATCCCCACCCGGAGCCCTGCACAGCAACTGAAGCTACAGACATCTTCTCCTTCATCTTCTCAAAGGAGCCAAAATCCCGCTTTATGGCTTCCATCAGCTCCCCTGTGAGAGAAGCACGTTACCAACCAAGTCAGTCTCTGCCCACCCAAGAGATTAAGCTTAACGGAAGAGAAATCAGCAACAGTCTAACTCTGTGTTTCCCCAATCGATCCTCGGGGACCCACAAACAGACCGTGTTTTTGCTCCCAGCTGGGAGGGAGCAAAAATGCTAACTGACTGGCAGAGAGTAAAAACGTGGACCGGCTGTGGGCGCCTGATGACTGGATTGGGAAACACTGGGCAAATACATGCAAAACCATTTACTATTTCCATACATGAACCATAGGGCCAATTTTCCCTGCAGGGCCTCATCTCACCTTGTGGTTCCCCCCCACCGTTTGGGGAAAGGTTCGTCCAGAAGATGGTGTGATTGATGTGCCCGCCACCATTAAACTTTAAGGCTGGCTGCAAAGCCACCTGAGTCGTTATGTCACCTGAAACAAAGACAATGCTGTAAAGTGCCTCCCGACCTAAGTCAAGAACCCTCTCTGGATGCTGGAACGGTTCTAGTGAGCTTCCTGCTTAACTCCCTCTGTTTGTTCATTTCTGGTTGCATGTTTAAATCATTTCTGGGGCATTTACACTGACAGTAACGCTTCTCATTTTCTGATCGAAAAATAATACTGTAGTCAACTGATTCACTAAATTGCCAATAACATTTTATACAAGAGTGGGTACATGAGTGTGCCCTCTGATAGACTGGCATCCCATCGAGTGTTCCCCTGCCTTGTGCCCGAAACTGCTCAGAACAGGCTGCTGGCCTCGCCCCACCCTGCCATTGTTAAGACGTTGGAAGACAGATTAACACTTAGAAATTACGGAAGAAACCACTGAAACAGGTTTCCTCGGGTTACATTCAAATAACTATTCCAAAATTATCCTGTTTTCTGCCTAAACAAAAATCACAAGAATGTGAGGTCAAGCTCAATCTGCAGGATCCCTTCAGTCAGTGTTTACCCTTGGCTAGCGCCTCCTTGTACTTCTCCTCGCCGATGTTGAGGTTGTTGACGTAGGTGGCGTGGTGTTTGCTGTGGTGCAGCTGCATGATCTCTGCACTGATGTGGGGCTCCAGGGCCCCATAATCATAGGTAAGATCGGGGAGCGAGTGCTTCTGCCTAGATGCCAGGTAGCTCAGGGCAGGTCGCAAACAGAAGGAATACCTGTAATTCAAACATTTATAAGATCAATTTACTCAGTTTATCCCCCTGCAGAGAAAGATTCCTCTAAGAAGTACAAAAGAGTACTTCACATACGAAGATATATCAAATACGTTGTTATAGTTTACCAGAAACCAGTGCAAAAACAAAAACAGGAGCACTTTAAATCGACAGATACTAAGGAAATACGGTGTTGGCCTTTCGCATTTGCTTATGTCCAGCGTGTAGCAATGACTTCGGACAAACGTCGAGTTAAGCCGTTCATGTGATTTTAGTAAAGAAGCAGCGTTGTGCCAGTCTTTCTTCTTCAACACCTTTGTCGAACTGTCGCCGGGACATCTTAACCAGTCCCACCTTTTAATAGCGCATTTTTATTACGTATAAACCCAGGCGCTTTATCGGAGTTTCCGATCACACCGGTAAATATTAGGAGAGATTATCAGTATTCGAGTGAAAATTGAGACACTGACCACGGTTTCGCTAGTCTGGGAATCTTTCTACGCAAAATCACTAGCTGTTAAAATATGAAGAAGTCGCACGTTTGGTCAGTTGTTAAAAAAATTGAAAGTGGTGAACGCTACTGTCCGGTGAGGTGCTTAGATAACAGACGTTAAACCTTAAACACGGAGTTTACTACTTATTTTGCGGTTTCAGATAATGAACGGAACTAATTACGCAGCTCGCTAATCATCGGTTTTACGTCCATTTACTTGAACTATGGTTGATTAGTAATAGGACATTTCCGGGGATATACCCAGTATTCCGCCATCCAGCATTTATTATTAAGTGCAGCGCACTTCCGATTGTTTCCCCTTTTTTGTTTTCTTTTTACCTGCGCAGCATGGTTAACGGAGACAGTCCGACAGCTAGCAGACAGCGAAAGCCCGACAGCGGCCTTATCCGCGCTGAGCGAGTTGCCCTTGAAATTCCAATTTAAACTTGCTGGCGACGGTACCATTTCAAAGTACGATAACTAATGCTGTAATCTTATAAGACACATTACACATGAGGTATCGGTACAAAATAGAGATCGTAAGACTATCTGTTTTTTTTTTCAGAATTCATTAATTCATTTGTCGATATTTAAAATATGTCAACTTATTTGTCACCGGACACCCCCTCTATATCATTATGGTTCACCCCACTCCATTTTGTTGAACTCAACATTGGGACGAAAAGCCTCGGGCCTAGCGCTTTTGATAATGTTATAAGTCGCACTGCGTATCATTTTCCTTTTTTACTTTAAGTGTCGGCAATAAGTAGCATGTCAGAACTCTATGCTGGCAGTGCAATCCAGAACAAAAACTATTGAATATCCCGACATTATGTTGATAAGTTACATAGTCCTATTCTTGAGCTTAAAGTTTTAAAATGGAACGTGGGCGATAAATATTTTGGCAAATGCTGTATACTGTTGCAAGCCTTTATTTAGGGGAAAAAAAAAACCATAACGATATTATATTAATCTGGTGCACTTCATCTACATTTAACAGATGGTAAAAACGAGCAATAATCGTAGGTATAGCACAAAATGCTGGAAATCGCGCGCGTGTTGCGCTAGCCGGCCAGGCGGTTCCGCGCCTCCCTGCCCAGCACCTCCCTGCACAGCACCCCTGCCATGATGCTTTGCGGCGCAGTCTCCTCCTCATTGACGATGGCGCCTCTGACGATCCCCTACGAACAGGCGTAGGACAAAATGCGATAAAAAAAAAAAAAATACACGCAGCAAGACTCATATCTCTGAGCAATTATTTAATTTAGTGTCGGGCTACACGGTTTTCTGACCTAAAGCAAACTCGGTAAGTGCGCTCGGCTGGTAACGTGGTGTCGCTAGGCAGGCTAGGGAGGAAAGAGCGTCTCTCCTCGGTCGTGGGAGAGTCTCTTCCTTCTCCGCCATTTTGTAGCAGCGAGAAGCCACAAACGTATAAGAAACCGGCAGGTACGTGGCTTGGCCCATCGCAAGTTTTTAAAAAGCTGAAACCCGCGACCGACTTCAGTGGCCAGAAGCGCGTCGCCATCCGTGTGTGCGTCCGGCTCCCAGGCAGTGTAAGCGGCGGGGGAAAGTGTGCTTTTCCGCGTTTGTTTTTCTGGTCGGGTCTGGGGGGTAACTGGCGTGCTCATACGGCGTGATGGCTTGTATCATCCGGCACCCAGATAACGGAAGCGGCGCCGTTTTGCTCCCGTGGTGTTGCGCGTTATAAGCAGCCTCCTTCGCGGCCAAATCGCCGCAATCCGAGCCTTTTTAGTAAGCTTTAATAGTTGCGCCCCCTCGACCCATTTACGCAATTTCGGATGAAGCATCGGTTAGCTACTGTGCTGCACTAGTGAAGAAAAATAACACGCTAAAGCAAGAAGGCACCAGGCCAGATAGGTGTTCCGCAGTAATGTGAGATCCGAAAATAAAAATGACTACTTTTATTGCGTAGCTAGTTATTGATGCTATACTTTCTTTCGAAACATTTTTGTGTATAGTTAATTTTGAAATTAACGGTACTGCAGCACTTTCAAAATAGCTGGCCGTATATGTATATGTCCAGCTGAATTACTGTCCACTTCCGGGAATTTTGTAATTAATTGCTCATTGCGGCATACTTGCATTTGCACCATGATTTATCATTGTGGGACATTCATTTCTTTATTAAGCTGATTTTTATACCTCGCGTTTTCTTCAGATGCCAGTCATCACCTATTTTACTTTTAAAGTTATCCCGTTAGGTAATTTTGCTGGGTAATGAACTTGGCATGGGAATCATCCATGTGAAGGTGGTGTGTTTTATATAATTGGGGGGCAGCTAGAATGCATTCACGCACTGATGGGCTCACAAATAGTCTAAAACGTTTTAAATGATGCATTGGTCTTAAAAATGCACCTCTTGTTTCTTCTTTAGTCGTGCCCCTTCAGAGTTCAGAATGACTAATGAGGAACCTTTACCAAAGAAGGTAATTACAGTTCTTTAAGTGTTTAATATCTTTGCTCACTTGATGTTTCCTTTGCTTGAAGTGGCCTCATTGATTTCTCTTGCGTGTTTGTTTAGGTTCGCCTTAGTGAGTCTGACCTGAAGACACTCACCAGGGAGGAGCTGTGTGCCAGGTAAATGGGGTATCTTTCGGTCTGGTGCAGTTTATAGTTTGTTTTTTGGTGATATTGTCACCTTTCTGCTTGTATATATTTTGGCCATCGACAGATGTGTGTTTTCCATACAGAACAGTTTCACCTCACTTAAGACTGGGTTTCACTTTATAAATTCCATATAAGGAAGTGAATTGGGTGGTTGTTTTAAAAAGCTGAATTCCATTTTTAAAACCGTTTTGATTTCTGTCCACAGTCAACTTGCTAATGTATTCAGTATCAGTAACTTGACAGTATTATATTCTCATGGTTGATGCTCTCATTTAAGTTTGTTGACAAGTTAAATGTAGATTTGGATTTTAAGTTAGTCAGGAATTTTCATATTGATCTCACACACTTGTCAGTACTGAGCTGTGTGCAACATCAGTTTGGGATATTTGAGACTGGGATGGTAATTGGCATTCTCTGGTTACTTTTATTCTGTGACATTCAGTATTTCAAGCTAGCTTCACAGTGAAGTTTTCACTAATTGTTTGGCTGTTTGAGTTTTTGATCGATTTTTATTTTTAACCTTTAGGTGGAAGCAGCATGAAGCCTATGTCCAGTTGCTAGAGGCGAAATATGCAGATCTGAATTGTAAGCTCATTTTCAGAAGTGATTTTTGGGAGCTGGGGAAATGTTTCGTCTTAAATATGCATTGCATAAATAGGCGTCGCAAGACATTCTAGTTAATTATTTGCTGTTTTTCTGATGTATCATGTAATTACTTTTGTGTATCTAAGATGCTTCCTGTTTGTATGCACAGTTTTGCTCCTATAGTGTGCTGCTCCTCAGAGTGTTTGCTCGCTATTGGGCATCTGCCGGGGCACTGAAAAATGATGGGCACGTCTCTCACAGGTGGTACAGTTAGTTTGTCTCTTTCTTTCCCGTGTGGTGCTGCTGCAGCCAATGACCTGACTGGTCTGAAGGAGTCAGAGGAGAAGCTGAAGCAGCAGCAGCAGGAGTCGGCCAGAAGGGAGAACATCTTGGTCATGCGGCTCGCCACCAAGGAGCAGGAGATGCAAGAGTGCACAGTAAGTGAAGGCTTCAGCCCTTGCGGCAATGCAATTTGGAACTGAAGCACTTGATGTTGCCTCCTTGCAGTACCTAATGCAGCACAAATATACATAGTGCAAAGATAATATTTTGTTGCTGAATTGCACTGTAATTGTAGCTGTTGATTTTAACTGTGGAGCCACTGTTCTTGCAGACCAGGGCTGGTGATCATTAACAGAGGGGACTGAATTAAACACTGGGAGTAAGATGCCCCATTTGTGAACTTTGGCATAGCCACCCCCGATAGGCTCAAGTGGTACATCTCTTTATGGAACAGTTGACACTTTATCATTCGCTGCTACTATTCAGTTCCTTGAACAGGGATGAAGATGGAGAAGTTCTGCTAAGGTTTCATTGAGGAGCTTTTTTCAACTTTTTTTTTCCCTGTAATAGTTATTTTTGTTTTGTGCGAAATGGGTACTCTAGACTGCAGTGTTTCCCAACCCAGTCCTTGGGGATCCACGGATGGTCCACGTTGTGGCTGCTTCTTATCTCCCTGCCAGACTATCCTCCTTGTTCCTCCCTCCCAGCTCCCACAGAAAAGAGGACTGTCTGCAGGTCCCCAAGCACTGGATTGGAAAACAGTGGCCTGGAGTATTATACATAGATGTGGGAAATAATTAGCAAAAGTTTGTTCCCCAATCTAGCAGTCAAGCTGTTTCTATTACATTGTATCTCCTGGTGTTGCTCCATGAGATGTTTTGGTGAGTTGGTTAGCTTGGCCCCCGGAGAAGAATTTGTCTGCTCATTGGTTTCCTCGCCTCCTGCAGACCCAGATCCAGTATCTGAAGCAAGTGCAGCAGCCCCGCGCCGCCCAGCTGAGGTCCTCCATGGTGGATCCGGCCATCAACTTGTTTTTCCTTAAAATGAAGAGTGAACTGGAACAGACTAAAGACAAACTGGAGCAAGCCCAAAATGAACTGAGTGCCTGGAAGTTTACACCTGATAGGTAAACAACCCAAATACTCCCAGTCAAGACCTTCCTGACTCTCCCTCTGCAGGAATGGTGGGAAAGCAGAAATGCTCTGTTCACCACGAGACTCAGACTTTAAAGCCAAAAAAAGCCACATTTTTGTACTGTCCCGCTTATAATGCGTAACATACCGATTTGTCAGGTGCACCTTCTGTTTGCAGCTTTCTCTCCCCTCGTTCAGAGAGCTGAAGGAATCGGGACTGTTCGAAGAGGCGGTCGCATCCTGCTCCAAATGCTCCCCCTCCCCCTAGAATGTTACCGAGTGTGATGGAGATGTGGGGGGGGTAGACTCCAGTATGGGGTCTGTGATCTGTCTGCAGACTGAGTAATGGAGGAAAGAGCCTAGTTTTAACCCCTCCCCCCCCCCCAATTGAACAAGTAAAGTATTCCAGTAAAGTTACAGTGGAGCCCTGCACTAGCTGCACCATCCAAGGCACTCGGGAGTCAGTATCGTAAGACTGTTGGCTTCCTTCGAGGTCTGTGTCATCCGAAGCCAGTCAGACCCTGAGAAGTGACTTGATAATCTCAGAGAGCATGTTATCCTGAGACGCGTAGAGTTACTCTTTTTGTTGTTGTTGGTTTTTTTTTTAAATTTTATTTTTTACATTTTGTTTTTAATTTCCTTCAAATGCGTTGCATTGACAGCAGTGTGCAAAAAAAAGGGAGTCTTGTTCAACCAACCAAAAAAAAAAAAATGTGCTCATCCAGTGTTATCTGGGAAGTGACTGAATGAAACGCCAGCCGCCATGGTCGGGGTCCCTGACGAGCTGCTGTGCGAACTTCTGTCTGAGCCCCAAGGTTGTGTCAATGCCAGTGTGTACAGATGTGAGCTGATTGGCTCCCGTGCAGGTGAGAATGTGTCTACTATTATGCAGCTCCAAAGGGGGACAATTTTAAATGCGTTGCTGCTCGTATCAGTTCTTTACATTGCGAAAGACTTTCTTTGCCCACATGCCTTTCGGATACTTTCAATTCCTGTTGCAATGTACGTTGTACTATAGGAAGGCTATGATTCTCATTGTGCATATTTAGAAAACATGCATTGTTAAAACATTCATCGCATTTGCAAATCTAAGCTAGTTACTTCACTGTGCATTTACTGACATTCTTAGACATTATATGGGCCTTTTGTTAAAAGCATGTGGGGAAAATTTGCTCTGGTGATTTGCCCCGAGCGGTTTAGAGGTGACAAATGTGCGTTTTTGAAAGTGTGGTATGATTTCACTTTCATCCTTCCTGGTAAGTGAATGGGTATTTTTGAATGTCTTCACTGACAATTGGGTAAAGCGAGTATCGGCCTCAAAATGCATGAATGTTTTTTTATCAGTGCTGAAAACTTTGCTGAAACAATGTTATGGAATCTGGTCATAATTTGGCTGTGTTTTGGCGGGCCTGAGAAATTACCGTTTTCTTGCCAACTTTTAAAATGTGTTTTTGCTTAGATTATCCTTGAACACGGAAGTGAGAACACTGGTTTTAAAGACTTGTTCATTTTCCCTGTAATGCCCGGCTATATTTCTGTATAATTTTAATGTTTAGTCTCAATCAGACATAATGTTCCATATTCCTTGTGGTTACTAACAGAATGATTAACCTACTATTTAATAATATAAAGCTTCTTCATGAGCCAGGACTTTAACTTCAGCTTTTCTGACTGGCAAAAAGGATGTGATCCATTTGCAGAGTGTTACATGGTGGCTTAAATCCTGCCAGTCAAAGTAGTTTTATGTGAATTTTATGATGCTTATGGTTATTTCAGATTTTCAGATTTATATGCTGATTATTGTATGAGCAATTTCATAGATTATATCCTGCCCTTTTGTTAAATGTACAACTTCATGATTGCAATGGCAAATTTAAACAGAGTGGTTTGTGATGTTATGCACCCAATTATGACTTCCAGTCCTGTGTCCCCGTAGCAGGAAGAGAAGCCCATCTGATCACTTATTTGCAAAATGGCAAATGCTATATTTACTCATATTCTAGTCTGCCCAACTGCAATGGCAGACTGTGATTGGAGGAGTTTAGTGGTTGATAGACTTGACCATGTGGGTGTTTTGCTCCCCACATACATGGATATCTGTGCATGCAGTTTGATGCTGTAAGAGGTCCACCCCACTGCTGGTCCCCCATTGAAATGGTTCGATCCAGTATGGTGTTTTCATCCAACAATTTTCCTTGTTGCATGGGTTGATTTTTAATTGCTGTCTCACATATTCTAGATGTGTGACGTTGCCTTTTGTCTGCTATGCTGAGTTGTGTACTGAAGGTAAAGGTACAGTATGTTGTGTAGTAATACAGATATACAGCTGTCTGGTGGGTTGAGCAGGCAGCATCCTAAAGGTAACTCATTTTGAACATATTATGGATGTTTGTGCCTTCACCCATGGCCGCTCGTCTGGTGCAGGTGTGGTGTTTACCTTCTTTGTGGGGAGATGGGTTCATTGTGTGATGGCAGGCTCCTCTCCTTTACAGCCAAACAGGCAAAAAGTTGATGGCGAAATGCCGGATGCTCATTCAGGAGAACCAGGAGCTGGGCAGGCAGCTCTCACAGGGGCGCATTGCCCAGCTGGAGGCCGAACTCGCCCTGCAGAAGAAGTACAGCGAGGAGCTGAAGAGCAGTCAGGACGGTGAGTGGAGAGACTGCTCCCAGTGCGCCGGGTCTTTATCCACAAGCTGTGAGCTTGTTGGGTGACCAGCCCACTCTCCCATCACTTCTCTCCCCAGAGCTGAACGACTTCATCATCCAGCTGGACGAGGAGGTGGAAGGCATGCAGAGCACCATCCTAGTCTTGCAGCAGCAGCTCAAGGAAACGCGTCAGCAGCTGTCCCAGCAGGGCCAGGTGACGTCGTGCCACAACCCCGGCCCATCTGACGTGCCGGCCAAAGACTGCGGGAGAGTGGCCAATGGACCCGCGGGTGGCAGCCCCCCACTCTACGGGGAGGTCAGCAGCATCGAAGACGACTCGCCAGTCTCGCCGGGTGGCCAGGCCAAGCTGACCAACCACTCTGAGGAGCAGCCGGGGCAGGGGGCCAGCTATATGAACCAGCTGAGCGGAGGCTACGAGAGCGTGGACTCGCCCACGGGGAGCGACGCGTCTCTTACGCAACACTCGAACGACACAGACTCCACTACCGACCCCCAGGAGGATAAGGCGGCCGGTGGCAAGGTTAGAACTGGGGGTTCCCGCCATGCCCAGAATGGCCTGGACTCCAGCGCGAGCTCACACAGCACGGTTTTGTAACATTCTTTACACATCAGCTTTTTATATCCAACAAATAGTGTCATTAAACGTTTTGGCTGAGGATACTGTCCACAGTTGCTGGGACTCATCTTTTGTTTTTGTTTTTTTTTCCCTTTGTATTTTTTCTTCGCTTCTCGTGGTATCTCTGCCGCAGTTGAAACTTTTAATTACGTCGCTAAATGAGAACCGTAAAAGCAGTGGATTAATGTAGATTTGAGGGTTTTTTTTTTTAAACCGTTTAACTGAACACTTCAGTGCTTTGAAAGCGTTTGAACATGCCTGATTCAGTGCAGCCCTTGTACTAAGAATCCTGATAACTTTTTTTTTTTTTGCATCTAGCAATTACAGCTATGGCCAACAAAATGATGACACCACAGGTTCTGTCTAGTTATTTTAAATAGCATTGCCAATGTTCAGGGTGTCCTTAGTTTCTTGGTGTTAAACTTAATTTTTATTTTGTTCCCATTCTAGGCAGACCTCTGTTTGACTTGTGTGTAGTTCTGCATATACCATGTGAAATTCCTATTCTGATTCAGGCCTTTTCATGTATTGACCAAATATCAATAAACATTTTTAATAATATGGCTCTCTAATTTCTCCCCATATTTGTTTCACATGCAGCGAGGCTATTTGCCTGGCATGTACATTTGATTCCGGTAGTCCCGGTTGTTGAGTTGTCCACGTCCTGTCGGTGTCAGCTAAACTGGCCATATTTAAAAGTAAGTTCGATGCAGCAACCTCGCTCACGCAGAAGGATGTCCCCTTGGTTACGGTGCTCTGGAAGCTGCAGATTTGAATCCGTTTCTGTTCTCATGTCTGTTATGCAGCTCGATGTTTCTTACTGTACTCACAACAATATGAGCAACAGGTTTATAATCAACACGTACACCGTGTAAAATGGGCACGCTTTAGAGAAAACGGATTTTCAATGTAGTCGTGATGTTAAGATGTGTTCTAACTTATTTTTGTAATGCCATGTTTTTTTTCCTATCAGACTTCATACACAATTCAAATTGTAATGGGATCTGTTTAATGTCAAAGCCTGAACCATAGCTTAGTAGCTGTGTAGTACATTGGTGTTACAGGGTTTGGGAATAAACAACTGAAAGTATATGCGTGTGACGTCATTATTACGTTTAACCAGGCTTGCACGTGAATTCTGTGGGCATGCATAACTCAATAAAACTATTCGCAAGTGGCAGGCTTTGTTAGTATTAATTGTATTTCTTGATGTCTGATTGTTGGACTGACATGTATGTGAATAACTTTTAACGTACTTAATTTCCCTCATTGCTGTCATGCACCCTGAAGGTGAAACATAAGCTGCAGATGTCCATATGATTATGCACAACTAAATTTGTTTTGTGTTGCCTTAAACTTTGGAGTTACCCAAAAATTACACATATATTTCTTTTATTGTTTTTAACCAATTATGACGCAGAAAAGAAACAATTTACTGGAATAATGCAAACTATGTGCATTGTTCAAGGTTACGACGGGCCCTGGTCTTAATGCTTAAGGTTCAGGTTATTGTGCATATTTAGAAGACGTATTAATATTCATACATTTTGTATATCTACGTAAGTGGTTTCGTTATGGATTTATAACGAATTCTTAGACTTTACATGGGCCTTCTTTGGTACAAGCATTTGGGAAATTTTATTCAGCCGACCTAGCAGCGAGTAGCGTAGGGAAAATTGCTTAAGGTTGCTCTCCTAACCCGCTTAATGCTACACAGTACTTACATGGCTTCCCTGTGTAGGAGGCGGCGGAGGTTTAGCTTAAACTAATAAGTCAAAGCGGGCTGCATCGTGGATTTCGATGAATAATTAATATGATAACGTAAAGATTTTCTGACGAGCAGTATACTATATGTTAAGTACCGCGTTTATCTCTCCCCGACTACACCGCGAATATACGTGGAAAGGTCCGAGAGATTGAAACATCTGTCTGCCTTAAAACTAGAACATATTCGTGCATCAGGGAGTTTCGCGGAGTGCACTCCCCGATGGAAGGGAGTCTGACATTCTGATATTTATGCGGACTATTAGACGTGGAATCGATCGTATTATATGTGGACGTTGTTTCCAGTAGATAGGAGACGTTTAGATCTATGGGAATCGACAAACGCGAATCTTGTTTTTTTTCCATGAAAGGTACACAAACTGGATCATTTTAACTTTTAGGTATGATTGTATCTACACTGAACGACAGATTATTTGGCTAAATTGCGTATATATTATGAAGGATGCTTTGTATCCAGTGGTGGTTATACATAAGAAGCTACCGAAATACGTAAGATGCTGCCAATGAGGTGGCGTGAAGGTGCGCATGCGTATATTCAAAGATTTCTTCATGGGGATATGCCTTTCTTGGTTGCGGTTGATTTTTAACTTCCGTATATTTACATTTTACTATAAATTGCATTTTGCGATCCGAATGCTCAATAGAATTGCAAACGTCTGCTCGTTGTAAGTTTAAACAAACAAGGAAGACCATTCACTTTCTAAGTTACGGCCTCCCCAGTACGCTGAATACCCGCACGGAGGGAAAGTTGTGTATCTCTTGGGAAATACGCCGATCTACAGCTACATGCAAATAAGCCCGGGTCACCTCACTATGGTTAGGTGGCACGTTTGTCTGTGAGATATTCAGATATACAGGTTTCTGCTGCTGTGAAAGGTTCCCTCAAACGCCAAGGAGAATCAAGGAGAATGAACCCCGATTCAGTTGTTATCGTTTCTGCGGCAAGGACCCCAATTGGTAAAACAGAATTTCCTTTATTTTCTGCATTAAATGTTTTGCAAAGGAATTTGGGTTTAGAATATATTTCGGCAACCGATTTGGTATTTTACGAATGTTATACATTACATTTTATAAGGGTTCTTGAAAGTGTCACGTATAATAATGTGAGGTTCTTGCCGATTTTCCTAAATCTTGAATAGCAATTACGATCACACTACTGGAGTGTAGAAAAACAGCTATAAATAAGACAACAACTTGATTTAAATCCGATTTACTTCAAATGTATACTTTATTAACACTGTGACGCGACAGCTTGTAAATTAGCTGCCAGGAATTTATGTAAACAGTATAGACTTATCTCATCGCTCTATTGTTGCTTGTTAATTCTGTTAGGACGCTAGGCTCTTCCTTTATCGCTGTTCTGGGATGGCACTTATTGGTTGCCCCTGACCCGGTCCAGACGTCTAAGGTTGTGATTGGATGGTAACCCGTCGTAGGACGATAGGTCGATGATATCCTATTGGTTGTAGAAGGGGAATGACAGAAAAGTTCCTCCCCGATTAAACTAATAACCGTTTGTCATAGGAGTGTAGCTTCGGCTGACACTGACACTAGGGCAAGCGCTGTCGAAATCAACGTGATATACCGAGACGGGAAAAACGAGTCATTGTTTGTTTCGTTATGCTATGACAGCATTGCAATATTAAAATTTCTTATGTGTTTTGGAGGTGTCGTAATTTGTTAGTTGTTTTTACTATGGTTAGGTATGTTGCACTTCAACCATTATGGGAATTCCTTACGTTTACTAAATGTGGACAGGGTCCTTCAACGGTGTCTTTTCGAGCGTACCTCTGTCGGACATGGGTGCTGCTGTGATCAGGGAGGTCCTGCAACGAGCCTCCGTGAAACCCGATGACGTGTCCGAGGTCGTCATGGGACACGTTCTGACTGCAGGTGAAGCTCAAACATGACCCCCACCATGATGACACAGTAATCAGAAGGGTCTGTTTGTCTCTGTGTTTATTAACTTGTGATGATTGGCAGAGCACTATGATATAAGACACTCTCTTCACTTTCATATGGTTCAGAAACTCATTTCAATGATCTAGATTTCAGTATTAATGATACCCAAGATGTAATCGGATCGTCACCAAAGTTTTAATAATACATAACCACAATCTCATTTAACAAATGGCACACTCAGAAATTTACAATTCCATATGTTTATCGAACAAATGATTTCAACAGACAAACACAGCACCATCTTGAAATATCGATAATTGAAGAAAGGTGTTCCAGACAGCATTGTACTTGCCTTACCACATTAAAAAAAATACACACACGCGCACACACACACACACATGCATGTGCACACGGGAGCACACACACACAAACAAACAATGCTGGCTACCTGTACTTCACAACAGACATCTTAGTCCACTATGGTCTGATGAGATGAGATTTCAGAGGACCTCAATGGGAGACTTCTTACAAAAGGATTTCTATAGAGCCGGGCCTCATCAGTCCACAGTCAGGCGGATAGTTTACAGGTAGAAGAAATTCAGCCCCTCGCCTACTGACAGTGCAATAGCAGCGGATTAAAGGGTGACTGCTGTCTGCAGGTATTGCTTGCATTTGATACCTGTATTTATGTGTCAGCCTTAAGATAAACCCTGATCGGGAGTCGCCGGCTGGGGAGGTCACATGGAGTAAACCCCCACTCTTCCCAAAGAACCATCACAGCCAGTCAGCCACATGCATGTTCCACCGCACTGCTAGAATAAAGTTCTATGGACATGTACAGGACATCTTTTGATTGTGCATTATTTTTAAAGAAAAATAAAATACAGAATAACCAAACCAATATGTCTCCCCAGCTGTGAAGCATGAGGGAGGGGGTTTTATGTTGTGGGGCTGCTTTGCTACCTCAGGGCTTGAAAAGCTTGGAATCACTGAGGCACCAATGAATACCCAAGTAGTACCAGGAATATGGTGGTGTCTGTTATCTTAGCATACAAGATGCTGATAGAGAACAAATACTGTCTCAGCTTGTGTGATTGGATGATATTGGTAATGGACAGTAACAGACATGTCGATGTCTAACATAACTGGTGATTATTGCCTTCATCAGGCTACACACAAAGCACAATAAGGGAGATTTACATATTGGCTTTCAGTTCAGCCTTATAGCCTTCTGTATTAGACATTTAAAAGAAAAAAAAAACTTTTTAAACAGAATGTTTAAAGTTTGTTTTAAATTCATTTAAATTCATGGCATGTTGGTAAAGCATAATTAGATCTGGATTCTGCTGATCAGACTATTTCCACAGAGACTAATAAACAATGGGGGGTGATTCTATTATCTATCATTGATTCCAGTTTTTTAAATTAAAATATTGCATATTATTCTTTAGATTGTCCAAAAAGGAGGCATATCAGGTAACTTTTTCCAAAATATGTATGAACTGTAACAGTATTGTATTGACAAATGTACCAAAATACCTGCTCCATGTGCAGTGGGTCTGAGGTTATTACCAATTAATGTGGTTCCACTGCTTTCTAATTATAATGGTTCACATATTTCTGTTAGTGATCTTAATAGTTTCACTTGTCTGATAAAGATAATACAATGTAAAATGTTGCAAACCAAATTTACGAAAAAAATGACCTGACCTGACCTATGAAATTAATCTTTATTATTATCACTTTGTTGAAGATCAGAGCATATTTTAGGAGCAACTTATCTGGAAGTCCAGATAATACCAAAGCAGGGATTCCCGGTTTCGGTCCTGGATGCTAGAATCCAACACAGCACACATTAAGTAGCTAATTATCTGGTGTAGTAGGTATGTCAGCAAGAAAATCTACAAACTTTTTGCAATGTTTTTCTCACAACTGTGCGTAAAATGTCTTTTTCTGTTTCCATTGCCTTTCACTCCACGTGGAATGTGTGGTTCCTGCAGACTGGTTTGCCATCAGAGGCGCTTTTGTTAGCACACGTTGCTGAATGCGTTCCCCCGTTTCTTGCCGGTTCTGTCCTCAGGCCAGGGCCAGAACCCAGCACGCCAGGCCAGCGTGGGGGCGGGGGTCCCATATGCCGTTCCTGCCTGGAGCTGCCAGATGGTGTGTGGTTCAGGCCTCAAGGCCGTGTGGCTGGGAGCCCAGGCGATTCTCACTGGGGAGGCGACGGTAGTGGTGGCTGGGGGCATGGAGAACATGAGCAGGGTAGGCCAGCGTCAAGCGCTGTTGGGTCTGAGTTGTACTATATAGACTGCTAACGGCAACATTCAGCATTTTCCAAACTCCTGTATATACATGCATCCTATAGGTTTCTGCCTGTACTACCACTGAAAAAATAAGCATAGGGTCGAAGACTCCTGTCCTTTATTGCACTGTTGTTGGTCCCATTTGCCACCATGCACCTGTAACTCAGAACACATGCCAAAACTAGTCTCACAGTGTAAAGGAGTGTTTTTTGTAAGTAGAGGACAGGAATACTTTTTTTTTTTTAAAAAAAAGCAACAGATTTGTTGATGAGACATACCTCTGATGCTTAGAAATGTTTCAGGCTAAAATTAAGCCCTCGTGAACCAATTGTGTTTTATTTAGCAGACAGTTTTATTCAAAAGGACATTATGGTCAGGCAATTTAGGATTAAGAACCCAACATGAAATCACTCTGTCAGCTATGGGATTTGAACCAACAACCTTCTGATTACATGCATAGCATCCTATCCCTCAGTGCTGCACCCTATGATATACCCTGCCACTTCAAATCTACTACAGTAGTGGCAGCTCTTCGCGGACAGCTTACTCAAAGAGCTAGTAGAGGGAGGCGTAAAGACAATTTCCCCACAGGGATCAATAAAGTATGTTATTATTATTATTATTATTATAAATCCATAGCAATTAGTAAGTTAGTCACGCCTTTTACGTGAATGTTGGGTCCAGCTGTCTTTAAATCAGTGTGTTTGAGCTTCCAGACCCCAATATCAGCAGCTATGTATTGTGATGTCATTAATAAAGAAGATAATGCCTCCCTATGACCTGCAGGCTCCGCACTTAGTCCACATGCGAGCTGGAGTGAAAATGGGTGACGCCAACCTGCAGGACTCCATCGTCTCCGACGGGCTGACCGACGCGTTCCACAGCTGCCACATGGGGATCACAGGTCAGTCTCCCCACACGGCCTCTGGATGCTGTAGTTTTCTTCACTCTGCTTATGTTCTTGCACGTGCTCCTGCCACAGCGGAGAATGTGGCCAAGCAGTGGGCTGTGACCCGTGCGGATCAGGACCAGTTCGCCATCTCCTCCCAGAATCGAACAGAGGCCGCCCAGAAGGCCGGCCATTTTGACCAGGAAATCGTACCGGTAACCGTCACAACCAGAAAAGGTAAAGTTTCCTCGTCTGCTCTGACGACAGTGACCGACTTGAGTGCTTACGATGTGCATGCTGCTGGCAAAAGTCATGAAGGTATGACTCTGAATGTAGGACCAGTTGAGGTGAAAATAGACGAATTTCCCCGGCATGGCAGCAACCTAGACGCCATGTCCAAACTGAAGCCATACTTCGTGAAGGACGGAACAGGGACTGTGACAGCTGGAAATGCATCAGGTCGGTCGGCAGGATCTGCCAACATCTTTCGAGAGTGCAGTAGTTGCTGATGACATCATACTCACCTAAAGCGGTTACTAATGACATCGTACCAACGTAAAACTAGCTGTTACCCATGGGTGTACTCATGCTCCTATAACCCACAATGCCCTCTTTCAGCCCATGATGCTTTATGCTGCTGTCTCACAGGGATCAATGATGGGGCTGCTGCCACGGTTCTCATGTCTCTTTCCGAGGCCAACCGTAGGGGATTGAAGCCGATGGCCAAGATCGCGTCCTGGGCTCAGGTCGGCCTTGACCCAGCGATTATGGGTACCGGTCCCATTGCTGCCATTAGGAAGGCGGTAAGGGAGGCTCTGAATCACACCCTCTACCGTCGCACTCTTCGTTTCATACACATTCAGTGATTGAATTTCTCTTTGCACGCCTGGTGAAAGCAGAGAAGAGGCTTTGTCTGTGTTCCAGGTTGAGAAGGCCGGATGGCAGCTGGAGCAGGTGGACCTGTTTGAGATCAACGAAGCCTTTGCAGCACAGTCGGTCGCTGTAGTCCAGGAGCTCGGCCTAAGCCAGGACAAGGTAGTGCTATCCAGCCATAAGGCATTTAAGTGTGATCTTTCGGGATCCAATAGCAATAACACTTCCTTGGACCTACACACAGACTGCAATCCCATGTATTTCTGCCAACCTAATACCAGCTAGCAGAAGCCAACTTGCTCACTGGTTTCCTCTGCAGGTGAACATCAGTGGCGGTGCCATCTCCCTGGGCCACCCCCTGGGCACGTCGGGGTGCCGCATCCTGGTGACGCTCCTGCACGCCCTGCAAAGGACCGGAGGCCGGAGGGGTGTGGCCGCACTCTGCGTGGGAGGGGGGATGGGTGTGGCCATGTGTGTGGAGAGAGCGTGAGGATACCCCGTTCCACTGCTAGACAGCTTAAGACATTCCGCCAGTCATTCGGTATCACAGTACAGTTTCCAAGTTAGTCTTCCGTAAAGTGCCAAAAAAAAACACACACACCTTATTACAGAAAGTTGTGGAATGTATAGGGAGGCTCTGAACAGTCTAATGTGAAATATCAGTGTGAAAGAACTGGAATTGTTTACAGCATATCACAAGCCTGTTATGTAGTTACAGCAACCACTAGCTGTACAAATGGGGTTCAGTTAATACAATGATAAATTACTAACTGCATGTAAACATTAGCCAGATTGATGGTGGTTAGGATTAATTTGTTATATTTATATATATACATACACTATAATGCTTTCACTGTATTGCTGTGTACACCATTAGCAATAAAATGGCATGGACCTATGGTAAGTGCTGTAATGTTGGATGGACACTTACCAATGTGGGCAGGTTAATTTCCAGCTGCTTGTGCTACAAACCACATTAAATCACTGTCAGTCTGTTTACCCCTAAGAAAATTTCTGTATACACCATAAGATGTCCTACTTTGTGCTATTTTGTGACTGTATTGTATTCCTGATCTAAAAAAATTGAAATCTACTCCAGTCTTTTGCAATGATAGCTATCATCAGAGGGCTTTGTGTGAGGAGGGATCGCCACACAATAAATACCATCACGCTAAAGAAGTACTGATGGAGTCCAATACAGTGCTCATGTACTCGTACTCATCGCCGATGCCTACAACCAACACCACGTGTTAATGTGTCAGTGATATTAACAAGTAAAATAAACGCAGCCATAAAATGTCTGGTGTAAAACTGCTTTGAAATTGACAACCAAAATAAAGACTAAACTGTGCTCTAAAAATATCAAGCGGTGGTACGAAATAACTCCATGCAAGTAAACGTCCAAAAACTAAAATATTTCCATAAAACTGCCACCATCAGCACTCAGTAACCCACCATACTGCAAATTAGCAGAGAGAATATGTCCAATGGCAACCCTTGTGCATGAAAAGAACAGCTCTGCCCCAGAGTATATTGTTGGAACATGGTGTAAGTTGTATATGGTGTAAAGTGTGTTTTATACAGTCCACAACATGATTCTAAATCAATTAATCCAGCCCCTTTAATTTCCATAGACGAAAAACGATCAGCACTGCTTAAAAAAAAGAAACGATTTTGATGCATCCTACCCTGAAGGATTACAGCTCCCAAAATATTTTCATTGGGTATTGAAGTTTGCCATTATTGCCACTTGGCCATTTCTGGTACCAGCTAAGAAACAAACACAGAATGAATATAAACAGGAAACACAGGCCATTGAGACCTATTTATTAAGTGTCCAACACAGTAAATCCATGTTTGTGAACGACTTGGAAAGGCAAGTGCAAGGCCTACATCCTATATGACACAGAACAGGAAGCTATGTATAAATAGGGATCAGAAACCTCCAAAGTGCCGACAGCGAATAGCCTCTAGTCCTCCAGAGCCCCAGACTGCACAGCATCCTGGTAGGACGGCCCACCTTCCTTCTGCTCTGGGAACAGCTTGATGAGGTCATCGATACGGAGAATGGTGATGGCTGCCTCAGTGGCAAACTTGAGGCTCTTGGTCTTGACCATGGTTGGCTCATAGACGCCGGCCTGCTTATTATCTCTGGGCTTGCCATTAACCAGGTCGAGACCGATCCTGTCCAAAGCAAAAAATGGCAGCCATTACAAGAACTGAAACCCTCGTTTCCAGTGCACAACCTTCAATCTTAAATGAACAGAAAGTTAAAACCCATTAGCACATGTACGGAATTTGGAAAAAGGACTAATGTTGCTCTTAGAAAATGGAGAATCAGAGGTAAAAGCATGCAGCGAATGTAGATTAATATCCCATCACTGACCATTTGAGGTTCTTGCGCTCGGGGTTGACTTGAGCCTCATTGTGGAAAGCTCTCAGCTTGGCGACCAAATCGGTGGAATCCTGCGCCGCATTCACTGCAAGGGTCTTTGGGATCACCAGCAGGGAACGGGCGAACTCTGCAATAGCCAACTGCTCCCGTGATCCCTGCAGGCGCATAGCCAGGTCAGAAGAAGCCAAACGACATCCGCAACACGTGATACCGTGCTGCCCCCCCCAGTCATTACCATGCTCGTCGCGTAGTTTTCCAGGTAGATGGAAAGGGCTGCCTCTACAGCGCCTCCTCCTGGCACCACAGACTTGGACTCCAGGACACGTTTGACCACGCAGAGTGCATCGTGTAGTGAGCGCTCCATCTCGTCGCACATGAAGTCGTTGGCTCCACGTAGGATGATCGACGCTGAAGTGCGGGCCTTGGTGCTGAGGGTATGAAAGAGGGACACAAACATGAGGCATCCTTGGAGGGTGGGGGGGGGCATTACTGTCACATTACATTACATATGGGCACATGACTCACTCCACTACATTTCAATTCTCTCAAACAGGGATCAGGAAGAACAGCCTCACTTTTTGATGAGAATGAGCTCATCGTCACACACTCTTTCCTGGACCACCTCCTCTGCCTGGCCAAGAAGAGACGCCTCAAACGTCTCCTCCCCCTCCAGGTTAGACAGGGACGAGCAGATAGTGGCTGAAACACAAATGGATTGGATAAACGCCATGAAACCCTTAAAGTTCTTCAGCATGCATCTGATTGGCAGGCATGTGTCCAATCACCTCCTGTTGCCTTGGCGATGCGCTTCAAATCTTTCTTCAGGACTCTGCGGACTGCCATGGCACCAGCATCCACAAAGTACTTAAGACACATGTCATCAATGCCTTGAGTGGTCAGGATGACATTAGCCCCCACAGCCAGAATCTTCTGGATACGCTCCTTTGTGATATCCGACTCCCTGAAAGAACCCATTCAGAAATACCTTCACCACACTGATGCACAGCATAACGATCATGATACTCATTATACGCCAATAGAAAAGCACCAGAAAATGGATTTAGAAACATTCAACGTTAAATGATTTTGCCAATAAAATATTAGCTGTCGAGCCCAAAATGATTCCCAAAATTATGCATTTTGGTAAGAAAGACCTCAGGCTACAGTTGATATTCCCCACGCGTATAACTACTCACACTACAGGCCAGTGTGGCAGCAATATAAATGGGAAAGAAAACAGTGAAATTGATTACATCCACTGGCACGGGGACAGTCCCCCGTCACTGGCTCACCTCTGCCGGATCTGATCGAGTTTCTCCGGGTCACTGATGACGACTTGGACGCCCAGTTTCATCTTTGTCTTCTGCAGGCTGAAGTCCAGACAGGCCACCTTGGCACTGGTCACCCGCTTCACCATACCTGAGGGACGCATCAATGTTCATCTGAGGGCATGACATCACTCATGCCCACACTGACCACCATTATGAGGCTGGACGACTGTGCTGGCACTAACCATAAAACTACAGCAACCCCCTGCTAAGCCACCTAGGATCACTAATACATTAGTAAAACTTGCTGAATTAGTAGATGAATGGCCCTTACTACATACAATATACCAAACAGTGCAATATAAAACTGTTACTTTGTTATTACCATCTCACAACAGATTACTTCATACTGATATCCAATGGACAGAACTGCCCACACATCAGTATAGAGAGAAAACTAGTTAGAAATCCCTGCCATAATACCATAGTAAAAGTGCAGATGTTGTAGATTAACATAAAAACACCCCCACAAAACAGCTGAATATATTTACAGCCATGCAAAGGTGGGTGAACTTTTAAAAAGTTAAAATGTACAGCAGTGTTTCCCAATGCGGTCCCCGGGGACCCACAGATAGTCCCACGTTTTTGCTTGGGAGCGAGGAGGGACAAAAACATGGACCGGCTGCGGGTCCCTGAGGACCGGACTGGGAAACCCTGAAGTATAATACGAATCCCCCCCATCAGGATATACACTTAAACACGTTGTTCAGTCGCAGAGGATGTGAAGCGGCAACCTGCAGGCCGCGCCTCGCACTCTGGGCTGACTGCTCTCCCCCACGCGTATAACTCCCTGCGCCACCACACAGGCGCAGCAGCAAACAGAATGGGAGAAGCCCACCCCCAGGTCCGTCCTGAAGCCAGCCCCCACCTTGCGAGCCCACGGTACAGTTGAGGGCATAGCCATTGACCAAGAAGCTCTCCTTCTGGCTCCGGCCGTGGGCCTTCAGCACGTTCACGGAGTTGATGGGATAGCGGGCTACGCCCTTGCTGTCCACGAACTTCACCGCCGTCGCTGCATCCACCACCATGTTTGCGAAGAAATCCGCATCACTGGGAGCTCCTGTCAAGGTCCACCAGCAAACTGAACCAAAAAGGGGCAACATTTCTGAGGGTGGATAAAAACCCCTATTATAACTTTTTTTTTTACTATACTTTTTTCCATCTCTGACTTTTAAATATGTCAGTGCCCCCTTACATATGAATAAAGTGCTTTGATGAAGCAAAATCTTATTTACATAAATACATCTTATTTACATAAAGCAATTTCCCTGCATGTCTAAATTGTCAATTATAGCCTTTGTATATGGCTGGTTCCCCTGACAATGTCCCCCATCTGAAATCACCAGGGAACCCTAAGTGAAAATCAAATGAAGAAAGGAAAACGTAAGCAGCAGCATCATCATTAATAACGGAGCACGATCTACAGGTTGCAGTAAGCAGCAGCATCATCATTAATAACGGAGCACGATCTACAGGTTGCACGCGACAGGATACACGCCAATGATTTTAGACGACATGGAGGTTTTGGCGGCATTAATGAGACACTCCCTGCCGAGGTCCTCCGTGCTGATGGTGAGGTTCTCGTTGATGTAGCGCACGGCCTCCCTGCAGAGGGAGACACAGCAGGACTCAGCACCGAAATACCAGCACCCTTCGCTGCCCTGGGGGGGAAGTTCCTGCTTTGTCTTTTTATTACAACATTGCAAGCAGTGCACGGACACTGACTTGCAAGCCAGGCGATATCCACTGATGATAGACGTGGGGTGGATCTTCTGTTTCACCAGCTCGTCAGCACTCTTTAGCAGCTCAGCGGCAATGATCACCTACAAGGTGACCAGAGATATACATTTTCTTTATAATCATCAGCACTAAATCAAAACACCCCTCAAGCTCAAAGTTGGTCAAATTCAGGTCCTACAGCCTATTTGGGGCCATCTAATTTAATTCAGCTGACCAGACCTAGACCTCGACCTCAGCGGCAGTTTATCAACAAGAGACCACGAGATGTGCTGTCACTACATATAGAAGAGGCAGGCGGTGCAGACCTCTCCTTCAGACAATGGCAGAGATGCTCTATCCCAATTGCATAGCCAGTCATTCGTGGGAAACAGGAATGATTGGTACTAAAATGGGACTCGAAGGTAGGCAGTCACAAACGCAGCTCGGGTGGGAGGAGTCGGGAAGACACTGGCAGGCTCACCACTGACGTGGTCCCGTCGCCAACTTCCTTGTCCTGGAGGTCTGCCAGCTCACACAGAACCTTTGCAGCTGGGTGCTCAACCTCAAGCAGCTTCAGGATGGTGGCACCGTCGTTGGTGATGGTCACATCCTACACACAGCACGACACCGTCACTGATACTCATTATCAGAGGTGGATAGTTCAGGTCCAGAAAGTCAAAATCCAGACCAAGATTTTATTTCAACCAACCAAGTACAAAGAGTCACAGCCATAGAGTTTTCAGCTAGTTGGTTGAATCACAATCCTGGACTGGATTTTTATTTTCTGGACCTGAGATGTCATCATACATGATTTGCGCTCAGACTGATAAGAGACAGGTATATATGTTCTCTGTATTATCCTTGATCGAGTATCATTCAATAAGTATAAGAGATTACAGTTGCATGGTGACTAACCTCATTTTATGGTTGAGCACACGATAAAAAAACAATTCTCAAAAAATGACATGGCAATAAATTACATTAAAATGCATGTTTTGTAGACCTGCTCATCCGATCCCCCTTATACACAAAAATCTGATCTACTGATGTCTGTAAAATCACAGCTTAAGATCACCCAGCGCCTAAGCGTACTTACTCCTATGTCATCCACCAACATTTTATCCAGGCCGACTGGACCGAGGGAACTTTTGACGATGTTGGCGATGGAGGATGCCGCCATGACTGGAAAAGTGTACAAACGCTATCATTAGGGAACCATCTCAATGCTCAACTCTGCATCCTGCCCCCCCTTAAGGAAGCGACTTACGTGTGACAGACAAAGAGAAAGTACAGAACAAAGATTATTTTAAAAGAGGGATACGGGAATCCAGCGCTAATTATGCAATGCACGATGAATGGAGGGGTGCATGCATGTATGCATGGTGCACAATCGCCCCTTTACGCGAGAAAATAAATGACGCCCGACACTCACAATGCCAGCAGAATGAACGGAGCTGCTAGGCTAACATAGTCATTGAAAGGGAAGAACAATCCGCCTCTCGATCTAACTCGCTAAACACAAAAAACGGCTATGGCGGAACGTTTGTACATTATTCTAATTCTTAATATGGACACAAAATGGCTTTTAAAAATCTGAAAATGAGCGATCGAGTATGTTAGCTAGCTAGCCTAAGGAAGTATATCACACGTGTCTGAGGTGGAGCACCAAGGCGCCGGCCGGGCCGCATCTACAAATGTCCTGCTCTCCAAAACACGCACCTAAAAACATTACGCTCAAGTAGGTAGTTAACCTCACCATTTTGAGTGCGAACCGACTCCCCGGTCGTCCTTTGACCGAGAACGTTAAGCGGACCCTCCAGTATAGACATCGTTATCCGCTACTTCCAAGACAAGAAAGAAGCCGCTTAAGCACTGTGGGTAACGGGGCGGGCGCGCGGAATTCTGGGTAAACACTGGCGCTGTCTGGAATGTTCCAGAATATTTCACTTTAAACTATGAAATATTTTGAATTTAATGTTCACTTATATATTTGTAACTGGTACATTCTAACTGTTTTTCATATTTCCTATGGTATTTTTAGTTATCATTTATTATGACAGCATTTTTGTGTATACTACATTTCCCATGAAACAGGAATGGCTTGTTTCCTTTTCCTTTTAAGGTTAAGCTTGCTTGTCCCAAATCGTGCCCTATACCCTAAGAGCTCCACATTCGGGGTTACAGTTTCCTTTGTAATGCTTTGGAGCTGGCTGAAATTAACTATATGGGTATTTTGGCCATGTTCCCTGGCTCCCTATGTCTCATTCACAAATGTCTTTTCACAAGGTGATGCAATTTAATTTCTAAAGTATTTCATATTATTCTATATTGTTCTTTTAAAATGGCACTTACTAAAAAGCTTGTGTAACATTTTCCTTGCATTCAGGTGGATTTCTGAATTTCATGAGCTACCGTTTAGCTCTTTCATACATGACGTTGTGTGTGCTCTCGTCCAGGGGAGGTGGGGTCTCAAGTCGCTGACTCGCAACTCTACTCAGACTCAAGTCACAAATTTGGAAAGACTTTCCTTCAAAAGTTCATAAAGCATGCTATTTATAGAATAGTGCTACTTTGCTCATTCTTGTGGGGTAATTCTCTTTTTGCCTATCCCATCTTGCTCTCCATAAGATGCAGAGGCAGGTGAGAGCCTGCTTGGGGGTCTGAGAGCATGATCAGCGGGCCTGGAATTGGAGGGGAAAGTTCTTTACTCAAGGGTCTGATAGACTTGATTGTTTTGCATTTACATTTTTGGCATTTGGCAGATGCCCTTAGTCAGAGCGGCTTACATAAGTGCTTAGAGGTCTCATCAGTGAACACATTCTGATACTAGTTCAATAGAACCCAGCTAAGAATACTATCACTCTAAAAAACTAATACATTTTTTAATAATAAGAGTATAATCTCAGAGGTGCTAACCCAAGTACCTCCAAAAGCCCAGGTTTTTAGTTTAGTTTGAAGGCACTCATTGACTCACTTTTATGACATCCCATTCTAAATCCATCCATCCATTTTCTGAAACTGCTTGTCCTATTCAGAGTTCTGGGGGGGTCTGGGATGTATCCTGGAAGCTATGGGCGCCTCCCCCTTCTTCCGAAATCCATAGGCATCAATATGGAGTTGCTCCCCCCTTTGCAGCTATAACAGCTGCCACTCTACTGGTAAGGCTTTCCACAAGACTTGAGTGTGTCTGTGGGGATTTTTGCCCATTCATCCAGAAGAGCTTTTGTGAGGTCAGACACAGTTGGAGGTGAAGGCCTGGCTCACAATCTCCGTTCTAGTTCATCCCAAAGGTGTTGGATCATGTTGAGGTCAGAGCTCTGCGCAGGTCAATCATTTCTTCCACACCAAACTCATCCAACCACGTCTTTATGGACCTTACTTTGTACACTGGAGCACAGTTATGCTGAAATGCTAATAGACGAATTGCTGTGTGTTTGATGTTACTCGCTTGTTTAATCGAATCGTTCTCATAAATAATACATTGCGGGCATCAGGGTACAATATAAGATAGATTGCAAGGCTACTGTATATTACTCTGAGTAAATGCAACGCTGCTGCGCACTACTGTGGCCGTAAGGCTGAGTTACACATCCCGTGTGAATGGTCGCGACAGAGATGAAGCGCCATGAACAATACTTTTCACTTTCAATGTCGGTAATCATAGTAAAACAGGTATAAACAGGTTCAGTAAATACAATAAACACATGTCAGTAATGATGTATTTACTGTACCTGTTTAGCATAGTGTATTGAGTACCGATAGGGACCGAAAAAAAAGTATTAACTCATGTCGCTTCACCACTGACGCGACCATTCATATTGACTGTAACTACATAACTTATGCGCACAAGATAAAAAAAAATCTGAGACTTCGGGGGCTCCGTAGTGTAGGCTTATCTTTGGGGGGGGGAAAAAATATTCTCCCCGAATGCTCTTCCTGCATGTGCCACTAGGGGGCGAAATATGACAGGCTCTGAATTGTATCTGAAGTGTAACTTCCTTTCCTTTAACGATAATCCTCTATCCCCCAACGTTCTATCCGTTTGAAACAGATCCCACAGTCTCTCACTCCTGTTGATCTCTGGCAAGAGAAATGGCTCCTTATACTGGCACTTATCTCGTAGTCTCCCCCCCCCCTTTACTCCCAGTATCTCTCCACTTCAAAAATACAAGAGATTTGACATTTTAATTATACTTTATTTCCTCCAATACCTTTTTTCCCTACAGAAGGACAACTAACCAGTTAAAAACTTACAATATAGTGATAGCATATCTATAGCGTACAATTAGGTTTCCTAAAATATACTTACATCTTTACAAAATGTTTACAAATCAAATGTAAAAAAAGCAAAAAAGTGCAAAAAGGTCAATTTCAATGAACAAAAAAGTTTGACAATCCCCAAAATGAGAAGCAAAAACATAAAAACAAAACACAATGTCACATGAGTACACACTGCATTTGTATTTTCTACATTGTTTGGTGTATTTACATTGATAAAAGGCCTTGATTGTGCATTAGAACTTTTAGTTGTATTTCAGAAAGGATAATTCAACAGTGCTTTAAGACCAACTTTTTATAAATAACATTCACAGTATCCTTTTGAACAAAGTTACCCATTGCCAAAATATCCCAAAATTACCCCAAAAAAAACCTTAAATAAATAAATATTCATCATTTTATCTATGATCTGGCTGTAATTATTAACAGTTTGATGGGAACTAATTTGCTCTTAAATGAAATTAGGGAAACCACATACCGCAAAAAAAAAAAAATGTGATGTTATCTGTACACATACAAACATACAATAGATGCCCAGTATATTGTTGAACGATAGGAAACATTTGACGCTAAGTCGACATCATTGTCAAGATAAATTCTCATCATTTAGAATAACTCAGATTAACCCCAGGTTTAACAAAAATCCTGACAGAACTAAATTGCATACATTTCCATTCCAAGGACGGACAAAGGATGGACCGCAAACAGAGACCACAAATGGTGAATGTTAACATGTTTATCAGTAGTGTCAATGTGTGCACTGGCAAAAGAGAGAAATTAACTCAATGTGAAAATAAACAAGTACAGTACTGTTTTAACTTTCTTCCATGGTCCCAGATTTTTAGGTTTTAGTATTTTAGGCTCTTAAAATGCATGATGTTCTGCTACAAGAAATACAGTGAGCTAAAATTTACCAACATTTCGCACAGTTTGCAATAAATATGTACTTCTGATACCAAGTGAGTTCAAGAAGCAAGATCCCTTGTTCATTAGGTTGGTACGTTAGCAAACCTCAAAGCATGATCCTTTAACTTGGATATTGCTGCAATCCCTTATAGTCTTATTTTAAAAACTACATTTGCAATTGTACGACTATATATGGATATTTCAGGCATACGAAGCATGCATACAGCCTCTCACTGGATATTTAACTGCCATTATTAGCTTGTTTGTAGGCAAAGCTCCTGAGTATTAAATACAGTATACCTGCTAAGTACATTAAGTCAGCATATAACAAAGTAAAGTCTGTTAAGTGTCATACATTCTCAAGGGACAGCTGATGTGCACAGTTAAAATAGACTAAAATAAGGATGGAGGTTTTTGGACAAGCTTAGCATTTGCTAATTAAATCAGAACCAAAACAAGCACTAAAGCAGTATCAGATACAGCTAAAACTAATAATTAAAACTTTTGCTTTGCTACATAAAAACAAGTTGGTTTTACTCCAATTTAGTTTTTGTCAGTTAACACTGATAATCACAATTCTGAATTTTAGCCCCAGTCAGTCCTTGCATTTGTGTGAGGTAAATCATGGGGTGGGGTTGGGCGGGGGTATAAGGAGATATCCTGCCCCTCCTCCCTCGAAAATATCAAAAAACGTTTTGATTTACATGGCACAGTAATACTATATGGTGAAAGTTACTCAGTAATTCAGATTTTTCTATGTCCACAGTTTGCTGAAGCCCACAGAAACACCAGCTACATACAAGTTGCATTAAATTGCCCACAGCTTCTAAAAATATAATCCCTTTGGAAACTTAAACCTATAATCTGATCAATGTGTTACTTTCAGAGTAATTAAAATATCTTCATTGCTATGTAAACCATGATAAATCTAATTACATTAATTACATTTCTTAAATATACATACAGAGTGTTTTTAAACTTTTACCAAGTACGGAAGATCTATGTTACTGTTAGGGAATCTCTCAGAACTAGATCAAAGTACACACCAGAGCATGTCACGCAGAGCCTCTCTACATCGGCGTGCAGTAACGGTGCACGGCAGTGGATGATGGGCCTCATGCAAAACTGCTGGAACTCAGGCAGTGGAATTTCTCCCTCAGGGACTGCACAAGGTTCTGCTGGGAGACTTGTGGCTCGCTCCACAGGTAGTGGGCCAGGCTGTCCTGGTCGGGGAATGTAGGGGGCGGGATGCGGGGGCTGGTTCTGATGGGTGTGCAGGGGAGGCTGATGGAGGACCCTCCCCCCGCACGCTCAGCTCGGGTCACACAAGGTGTCGACATGGCCAGCAGCTCCTTGTGCTGCGTTCCGTCCCCGAGCTCTTCGTCGTCAGACTTGATCTCCACGTAATCGTCGTCGTCGTCGTTGTCCTTGAAGTTGGCGTGGTAGTTCTGAGTGGCCCGGAGAGCATTGGACGAGGGACTTTGGCTCAGCACCACCACCTGCTGCGAGTCCTGGAGGGTCAAGTCAGAGTAACGCTCCGGAAGACTGGACTGCCGCCCTGAGTACCCAAGCCTGGCGAACGCAGATCCCCGGTTCCCCACGCCCATCAAGCTAATGCCAGGACCTGCAATGCTGTCCCCTCCCAAATGATCTCCATTCTTGCCACTTGCAGCTATGGAGGAAGAGGACTGACATCTGTTATAAGGAAGTGCTTTGGCAGAATGGGTTTGTCGGTCCAGAGAGTTATAGACTTGCTGATGGCTCAAGTTCTCTTTGTTGGGCTGAGCCATGCAAGCACTCCACCTCTGGGTGGGAGACTGTGGAGGAGAGGAGTATTTGATGGTAGGGATCGGGTACACCAGGCTCAACTGTTTCTCGGGAGCAGATACCAAACCCTCCCTCTGAAGAGCAGCTTCATTTACACAGGAGACAAAGTTCACCAGCTCCCCATTATTGTATGTGGAATTGAGCCAGTCCTCATCCACACAGGAGTCACTGGCATGGCTTTCAGAGCTGCCCTGAGGTGAGGCCAGTGAAGGGGAAGAATGCAGACACGGAGGCTCCAGGGTGGCATTCTCTGGATCGTTCTGCTTGCCAGGGGCCATATCTTTGAACGGGATCTGCTCGTACAGCTGAGAGTACTCTGCAATTTTTGCACCTGAGAAAAGAAGGAAAACTTCATTCATAAAGGAAGTAGAGATTTCCTGTGCACAGCTACTTTCCTTTGAAAGCAAAGAGCTTCCTAATTAGTCACATCCACATAGATACATACATTTTTTTTAACATGTTGGAAATACATAAAACAGAACTTTACCAATTGCAGTGCCTCCTTGCTTCTTTTCTTCCAAAATATCTGCCAGATCCTTCTGCTTTGACCTCAGCCGGCTAACAGTATGTTCCTGCTCTGAACTCTTTGTCTTCAGCAGTTGATTAGCTTTCTTGATCTTCTGGCTATACTGCCTTGCCATCAGATACACCCTATTCTTGGTTTTGTCTCCGAAGTCCAGGGAGAAATCCATGGCATCTGAGAAGATGCTACTGGAGGAGTCCAAGGTGTTGTCAAAGCTGACAAAGTCTCTGGGGAACAGGCCACCGCCAAGGCCAAGCATGGCTCTCTCTCTTGGCGTCTCTCCCTTCTCTCTCAGGGAATCTGGCTCATCCAGTCTAAAGCTACCGCTGCTGAATCTAGCTAGCTTGCTCTTAATAGTCTTGGTGCTCCCCAAGTTCTCTACAACAACAGAAGGGCACACTGGGGGCTCCAGAATCTCAATGGCCTCTTCCCTGAAAAGCCCTGGACCCCGTCGCCCAGAGGTGCCTTGTGCTAGTCTCCCTTGCTTCGAGGATTTCACTGGGCTCTCCTGCTTTGTCAGCTTGACAGGACTTCCAAGCTTTGAGGATTTCAGCGGGCT
>JAODUD010000039.1:8992833-9013218 GCA_026784285.1 Stomatorhinus walkeri | reverse complement strand
CCCTGTTTCACTGACAAGTGTGCTTGTTCCCAAAAGTATTTCCAACAGTTCAACTTAGATAATAGAACTTTTGCAGAGGGCAAATACTTCAAACACATTTTTAACCTAATTCAAATGTATTTTTGGAATTGGCTCACAGCTACGTAGGTTCAAATCTAACTGATGTACTTATAGGGAGGAGATGCGTATTAAATGCTCCTATCCAAAGTGATTCCCATTACTGGATAGCTATTGGTGTCAGTGGAAAAAACAACTGCGATTACGTCAAGTAAAGCGCTACAACAGTAAGGATGTTAGCAGTAGTGGCTCCATGTTATTCTAAAATGTGTTACGTCTGATAAGCACTTTAGGGCAACCAAGGAAGGACACAATTGGAGGAGGAACCCAAATGAATCCAACTGTACTCCTAGTCCTGGACACCTGCTTCCCCCAGAGATACGCAAGATAATTATGGTCTATTTCAGTACTTATGAAACCCCCCACCCCCCCATTTCCATACCGTCACAAAAGGAAGAGATGGTGTCCATTTTACAGCAGAAGGAACACGCTTCACAGCAAGTCCTTCCTGCAGAACTGTGACACTTGAGCAACTGATGACTTCACAGAACACAGGAAAGAAGACTGCCCCTTCGGACCTGGATCCCAGCTGGGACGGTCTCCACCAGCAGCACCGACGGCCTGCTTCCGCAGGATCGGGCCGATTTCCGAGGGGTACGCACCCTGGCTAACGGGGTACCAGAAAATGGTATCATTTCCATGGTGACTCCATGGTCACGTTCAAGACAACCAAATCTTAAACCGCCGACTCTGTCCTGTGGGGCCCTGCCCCCAGCAGAAAGCCTTCTGGGAGTGCTGTTCACACATGACCGGTGTGGACAAGGATCCCTCAACACATTCACAGCTACGCTAACAACAGAGCAACATGACACTGCTCAGCTCAGCCGTGTGTTTTGGGTGGACGGATCCATCCAGCCAGGCCATCACTATAAAGAGCTACATGAGGCCCTACTGAGTAACGAGTGTGACACTATAGCCTAAGGGGAGAACCAGAGGTGTGTATTTGGCACCAGGGGGTACAGTTAGGGCGCAGGACTCATGACAAGGTTACAAATTGACAACACACTCGAGATGTGCTCCTAGCCTGCCCTGCTGCTGTAAAAAAGCCAGCTGTAAAAGCAGCAGTGGATATGCGATGCTGGATAAGGTCCCTGACCAGCAAGTCACAAAATACTAAAGAGAAAAGAAAGATTTAAGATTTAAAGCTGGGGTCATGCATCAGGCAAGCATGCATGTGTGAATTCCTTTGTTCAAATGCTAAAAGGCTAACAGACAAAAGTTCAACAACACCACCAAAAATAAAGCGTGCTCACATTGGCAGCGTATGCAATTCCTTTTTCAGAAACAAGCTCATTCTGGATCATACAGAAGGTTTGCTTTCCTCATTCGCCAACGGAAAGCCGGATCCTACACGCTAGGTGGGAAAACACTCTGCCGGTCCATGGCAGGTAAAGGGACGATGCCAACAGGTGGGTAAAACCGTGGCTCTGACATGGACACTCCCTCAGCAGCTTGGCAGGCTGTAGTCCAGAATCCTGGCTTTGGTATCAAAAGAGAAGCTGACCTGTGGAGTGCTGAGGTAATGGTAGACGCCACAATGGGGAGGTTTACCTTTAGCCTAGATTATGTTCAACCTGATCTCTTTAATGTCCCCTGATAATACACATAAGCCTGCATGTTTAACTGCACTTCGCGCTGGGATTATGCCAGTCGGCACTGCGCTGCTTTGAGTCTCTGGTGTCGGACATGACTCAGCCAGCCAGTTGCCCCAGTGTCCCACTAGCCCCCCAAACCAGAAGACGCGAATGGGACCAGTTTGGGAGGGTTAAACCCCCTCTGCTCATACTTTTCTGGCAGAGAAACATTTCAGCAGCATTTCAGTCCGCCCCCCCTCCCCCCCATTTCTTGGATCACTATTACACTTCTTATAAACAAAGACAATGGTTTTTGTATTCATGATGAGTACATTTATATGAAAATTAAATAACCGTTGAATAGGTTAACATCTGGGGTAAAACAAAAGATTAAACAATGGAGTTGCATCCAAAGCATTTCTGTAAACACAACCAGCCTCCAAACATCATGATGAACAAACAAAATGAAAAGATACTTTATCATCTAGTCATTTTTGAGTTCAAAAGAGGACCAGTCATAGCCCTGTCAAAGTGTATACTTCATAGTCGTGATTAATATATGCAGATTACCAAGCTCTCATATGCATACTGTTGAAATCCGAATACAACTTTCATGTATAATTTCCTTACTAAACTGTTTCGCACTTGCAGGAATTGTAACGCCACACCAAACATACAAGCCAAAAATCTCCAAGTTTCTAAAAAAAGAGACAGGTCTATACCATTTGCTAGCTTACTTAATTACACATTAATATTTATCCCACGGTAAACTGCACCATAAATGTCAGTGCTGACTAGCAAACAATTCCCGGAAAAGCTTACTTTATTTGACATGGTGAATTTAGTATATACTATCCAGGTCATACTACACTGTGGAAAATTCATGTGTACATACAAGTACGCTACATTCTCAAAACTGGAGAATAACATGGAGAGTATGCAATTTGAGGCTGGAACAAAGCCGCAGTTCTATAGTGCGTAACAGGCTGGATTACAGCTAAATTCTACCAATGGGATGAATACCAAAAAACACAGAACTCAAGAGTTCTGCTTAATGCCAACATACAGGAATTCCCACTCGAAACGGACCTGAGACAGCAAAAATCAGACAGGAGGGCCATGAATAGTGTAGGTACATGGGGGGGGGGACATGAGAGAGACAGCAGAGCCCCCGCGGCATATGGGCTACGGACCTACTGCCACTCCATGAGTCAGCTTTTATCCAGCAAATCCCCGAAAATACAAAGAAAGCCAACCTGATTGGCCAGTATTAACCCCCCCCTCCCATCCAGCAGGGTGCGGTGTGGGGGGGGGGGGGGGGGGAATCTGAGTGCTGGTGCAGAGACCCACAGTTGGTCATGAAATCATTCAATTCATACAGCACAATAGCCCAAGCTGTGGGCAGGTTTAACACACACACACACACACTATAGTACATGAAGCGTACCAAACAGAGTTAAACAGAAGAACAGAAGCAAAAATGGAGGTAGGCTGTTGTGTTTAGGGGCCATAGTACCATATAGGAAGAAAGCAGCAGGAAGCACAAGCACACAGAATCAGTCACAGTGTAACAGTACAGGAGTCACCACAACAAAGGTAGGGCCTGGTGTCATACCAGCCAGCGGGGCCATAAAGCAGCGGCAGTAGGGCACCGCATACAGCCAATGGGCAGTAGAGGTACAGCAGAAACCCCGCCTCCCCACCTACCTCCAGCCAATGGCTGCACGCGACAGTCAGAACGGAGAAACTGACCTATACAGCAAACACCCCAAAGACATATGTGATACCACCACCCCCCACTCCAACACTCCCTCCCAGATTCAACCCCTCCCCAGAACTGGTTAAGGGGTATATGCCTCCATCATCACAGGAGCTGTGTAGGGGTCAACGAGTTTACTGACAGCTGTACAACACTGGGCTAGCTGCAGACGCTGTGACGGAAAGGTCACTGCACCCTTCATTAAAACTATTATAGCCTTTGGGATATACACTGAATATGCACGCAAGAAAAATGCAGTGATCCATAAATGAGTGTACTTTTAATACTTTTAAAATGGAACAGAATGCACGGTCAACAGTTCTTTTCCAAAATAACATGCCTCGAGAGATTCAGCCAACTCATAGACTACAAGCTACAAAATGTCCTAGAGAGAACACAAACACATCATCGTGCGAGTTATACATAGCAAGGCCTTAAACCCCTGAACTGATGACACCACATCATCCAAGCTCATCAGGGTGGAAAAGGTATGGAGATGATACAGCCAGACCCCAACAGGGTAAATAAATACGAGGCGACCGAATGCAAGACTGTAAAAGCAAATGACCTGTGGGGCCAGCAGGAGTCGAACCACAGACAAGCAGAGGGACAGACCTCAGTCGCCACCAGCATATTTTCATGCCAATTCCCATCTCAGCACGTTTGAGATTTCCCCTTCGTCAAATGCCGTCTAATTTAAGAGGTAAAACGAACCACTGAACTTGCCTTATTTTCAATCCATCTGGTGCCTGAGTTCCAGGGAATCCAGATAAGCTGCGACAGCATGCGTCATGCGCAGCAATTAAAACTCATGGGGTTAAAACGAAAACACCCATCAAGTCGTTTCACTTTATCCTTCACTGATAGCTGGCTACCACCGTCAACAGGATTCCACAGCAGTGTGGAACCTGACAAAGGACTCGCAAGCCGTGGAGTTTGCAAATAGGTTTCCATTCAACTGACAAATCAAAAAGTGTAACAAGGCTGCAGATACAAGAGATAAAAATAAAGAGCACAGAACTTTGCTCTTTATCTCCAGCCATGGATAAGCGATACTCCACCAGGGGAAACGTGTCCAGAACGTAAATACCCATCACATCGGTCTTGCAAAAAAAAATCCCAAATTATTGAATTCCATAACCTATACTGACATGCAAATGCAGTCTTCATGGAGCAGGCAGTGGGAGACCAGACAACGATCTCAGTGACTGGCAGAGGTCGTCTCCTAAGAGTTCCCTCCTGTTTACTTGCGATCTTCACATCTGCCTTCCGTCGCACGCTACTGCCCCACACCAGCACACCAGTATGGGGGCAGATTGAGCTTGCCATAGGTACCGAGCTGCACGGGTGTCCACTCATGGGGCAGAACCCCTCGGTGATTAGGTTACACCTTCCAAAGCGGAGAACTGAAATTCAAGCCCTTCCCGAAATAGTTCCTCTGTTTTGCCAGGCTGGACGAGATCCTGACCCGATACAGCGGCCGCTGCCAGGGGAAGAAACCGGAGTTCTCAAAACGGATTGACCCCCCACTTCCAAACCCCGCACCTCCTACCCCACCCCGACACACACACACACACGCAGCAGATGTCCCAGAGAGAGACAATGTCTCAGTGGCACTGGAGCGTAATTATGGACCCCGGGGGCAGCAATTTGGGTCAGAGGCTGTAGAAGGCATTTTAACATTCATCCCCCACAGACCAGTGAAGCAGGAAAACATAATAGGAATCTGACAGAAGGAGAAGCAGAGAAAGTCCTGTTAATACAAGAGCTTAGACGGATCTCTTCGAAATCCAATAAAACTTTGCCTGAAACCAAAACCGAAAACAGCTTACTGATGACAGCAACAATACAGCACATTCTGCAGAAACCCATCCTTACACGACACTTGTCTGCAGTGGGCTGTACTTTCGCTAAATACCCCCAAGGACTATTTAGAGCAGCTTTGGGCTTTAAGTTTTGACTTCCCCTGGTTACATTCTGCACACTTCTGGGAACAATAACCGTCTCAACATCGAACTTGAATGTAGGATGTAAAAAAAAGTTTAGAGAAGAATTTTAAAAAGCTGCTCACCAGTTGGCATCTTCCCTTCCTGAGGCCGGTGATAAACTCCAAAATTGTCACATATCCCAGGGCACCTGGATTCCAAGCACAAGTGCCCGCAAGCCCGGAGACCTCTTCACATTCAGCGCTGCTTGGCCATTTCTTCTGTTCACAAATCTCTCTCTCTTGTTCTCACACACACGGCGCTGGGGGATCTGTGTCTGTGTCTGCTCCCCCCTCTGGGCTTGAATGCTCACTCAGCTCCACTGCAGCCACTGGAGCGGCACTGACAGGCTGACTGTCTGCTGACTCCGCCCACTGATCACTGACTGGTCCAGCCCCATTGCCACAGACCACACCCCCTCTCCAAGCCACACCCCTCCCTCTATGTAATTGCAAAAACCTGGGAAGCCTTAAAAATTTTCTCTGTGGCTATCCTGGCTAGTTATTATCAACAGAATCACATCTATATTCCCTAAAGCTATAATGTGAGGCTAACGCCAAACCAGCTGCCATCTCTTCAGAACTGATACTTAAAAACAACCTGGACGTGGGAATCAACATTTATAAAATCTGTTGGGATTGTGTGTCAGAGACAGACAAAATATGTATTAATTTCCTATAAACACCACCTCCTCAAAGAATCTGGTACAAAAACAAGACTAGAAAGTAAAACGAATAGTAGAACAACAACCGTTTCCTCCCGCCACATGCGCCTCTGCTCATGAAGCAAGTCAGAGGAGTAGTTTATGTTTAACACCTGAGCTCACAGGGTCTGATAATGCTGATCCTCAGGTAAACCCCCACACTGGGCCTGACCTCACCAGTGACCTTCCCTCAAAGCTCTGGATTTCAGATCCATAACGCTGGTATTCCTCATTTCCACGTTTCGCACAGAGATTGTCCGTCACACTGCACTCGTAAGGAAGAAAAGCCCACGCTCCTGAAACCCCACGCGTCTCAGGCAGGCCCCTGCTGGTCCTTCCTGAAACGCCGTTCACAGGACGTCCTGCCTGCTCCGTCTCCATGGGGGTTATACTCTCGGCCAAATCAAAGGCACCCAGCAACCCAGCGCCACACTAGGGTGGACAGCGTTTTCATTTTGAGTGAAAACTAAGCAAGATGTGGATCCAGGAAGAGGCCCAGTACCCCCTCGCTGCAGCTGACCTGTGGTCAGCGGGGAATGTTTTATGGGTTTAGTAAGGGACATTGTTTAGTAGGGGCTCAGCGAGAGAAACTCTGAGCGGTTTTATGGGGTCCATTTCGAGAGCATGATGGAAGATGTTTGGTTGACACAGACCCCTAATGAGATCCTCCAATTGCTTGCATGGGGGGTGGGTCACCGAAATGACCAGGGCTGTAGCACTGCAGTCACTATAGCAACAGCCCTTCACAGCCCCCACTGCCAGAGAAAGAAAATGAACAATAGCTCAGTGCAAGCTTAAAGGAAAGCTGCCTAGCCAGACTCACAGCTCTGCAAGTCAAACATGCTCCTGGATATTCACCTCCTAGGAGGGCAGAACCTCACCAACTCAAGCTCGAGTAAGGTTTTATAAACATTTCTAACAAAGTAAGAAAATATTTTACAAAATACCATCATGCAGAGTACAGAACATGCAGAGCATTAAAGCTAGACTTCCAGGACAGACCCTAAAGGTGACACAGGGCAACTTTTTTTGAGCAATGTTTCTGAGCAGTTGCCAACCAGCAGAGACAAAGGGCAACTCACCCAGACATGGATGATTGCATACATTTGCCCACTGCAGATCAAAGTTTTTCCAAATAGAAATTCGATGCCTAATATCAATGGGAAAGTGCCTGAGCAACATTCGTCAGGAACATTGCCCAGCAACAAGAAGTTGCCCGTGTATCATCACCGGAAGGGCATACTATGCGAGGTCCTCTTAGGAGGGACACAGTCACCTTGCAGAGGGCTGGCCATAATTACAGTTGGTTTCCTAAACACACAGTGATTGTTTTGGCTGCCCGCCTTCCCCCCAGGCAATCGAGATGCGCCCCGTTTTTTGGGGGACCTGTAGGAACGCACATTGTAGCAGCCTGTGACAACAAAACCAAGATGTGCCCAGTTAAATGCACCGCTTCGGCAGCGGACACAGACATAGCGCATGGAGCGAGCTCCAGTCAGTGCAGTGCACTTCATTTTAACAGGGCCAGTGCAGTGGGAGACTCAACACATTTTTGAAGTAAAAAAGAAAAACGAAACAAAAATTCTTTCATCTATTCGGTGGTGGACGAACGACGCAGCTACAATGATCCCCGTTTTATTACAAGCAGCCTCAAGGTCCCCATCACATGATACACAGGTGTGCACACTGATTCCCAAGCTGCAGGTCCTTTTCCCAGCAGGCCTGGCGATAAGCACCACCTGACCCCACCCACAAAGGCTACACGTCCACCTTTCTGTGCCCCCAAAACTATGCACGGCTCATCCCAGCCAGCTGCTGCAAGAAACCCCAGACGGCGCGGCTGGAAGCCGGGCCCTGATGTGGAGGCGGCGTAATCAGCTCTGATGGGCTGGAGCGACTTGTTTTCTCAACCGGCGCAGACTACGTGCCGGCGGAGGCTCATCCCGCATTCCTAAGCCATCGTAAGGCAGAGCTGTCGAGGTCTGATTTAGGAGAATCAGGTGCCTCGGACAGGGCGCCTCAGCTCAGATGCGGGCAGAGAGCTGCCAAGTGAGCGGAACGAGAGCGGCAGCTTGGCGACGGAACCCGGAGAATCTGGCCGCCAGACAGCGGAGGAAAGCCATGTTTAGACGCAGATTAAAATGCGGGATGGACAGCCAACAGGAAGAGAAATAAAGGCATGTTGTGAAAAGTAAACCCCCCCCCAGTGAATAAAAATGGATGGGGGGGAGGAGACAGTCTGATGGAGTGTAAACACATTCATCTCCAATCACTGGCTTTCACAGGTCAAGCAGGAGCTTGGCTGGACTCTTCATGACTAGGAGCTTTAATTTTGTCTTCATTTGTAAGAGTTAGTTAGGAAAGTCAGACAGGAAGTTAGGAAAAAAAATACATTAAAATAAATAAAAAAAAAAAAAATCACTTGAAGCTTTAGAACTATTCCAGAGAACCCTCGTCCTCTTCTGACCCCTCAGGTAAGACTCTCTCCAAGACCTTACTCATAACCAAAGCATACAGCTGCCACATCACGGTTTCATAAGTGCCAGATCTTTCCCTCCAAACAGCGAGCACATGACACACATGTTGACCATACCAGAGAAACTTTGCTCAAGCGCTGGAAATAACAGCTCTCTGCTTGATTATACGGGACAGTAAGGTTGGGATTAACCTCTTGCTAAACTGATTTTTTTTCCCTGCTAGCCTGATTTTAGAGCACGGCAATTGGGGACAGCGTCTACAATCAAGGACTACATGCAACAGCATCAACCAAACTAGATGCCCTACATTTCGTGTACTTTCCTCAGAGTGGTACTGCTGACAGCAAAGAATTCTGGGTATATCACAGAGAGGGCACAGTAGGAATGGGATTTGTAACTGAGGACTAGTCATACCAGCTGGGCTCTGTAACTTTCCCCAAGGGAAAGACTCCCCCAAAAGGGATGCTCAGGATGGGGAGTACAGACCCTCCACCGCGACTGTCTATATCAGGACACAAAGATGAGCTCAGTGCTCACACAGTAATGTGCACAGCAAAGCTGGACGTCCACCAACACTGCAGGCAACATAGACCACACTGCAGACAAAATAGGGAAATAGTCTATGCCTCAGTAGGAGAACAGTGTGGCTCAGTGAGTTAGGATGCTATGCTAATGATTTCAAGGTCACCGTCTCAAATGTCAGGGTCGGCAGAGCGACGGTACCACTGGGCCCCTGAGCAAGGCCCTTGACCCCGAATTGTTCCAGAGACCATCTGACCCTGAATTTCTCAAACGTACATCACTTTGAATAAAATCAAATCAGCGTGAATTACGTACTTCCTGCTAACATAACCGGAGGGATAAAAATGGCAGCAGCATGGACACATGAAAGGCTGTGATACAAGCTGAGAGATAAACCCTCCCCACAGACACTTCTGCAAGCTGCATTGCTCCACTTGAACCAATGGGATTGCTAACTGCGGTTAGCAGACAAGTGCAAACTCAAGGACACAGAGCTACTTCCACCGCTCGTACAACTAGGTCACGTTTCTTACATGGGGGGGTGGTGGTTAATAATAGATGGAAACTTAGCTATCGATCAAGACTCCGCAAGTTCGACACACCGAAGCCTCAGCAAAACTGACGAGACAATGCGAGAGTCCAAACGTCTGGAGCAACGGACCCAACGGGACACCCTTAGATAATATGAGCTATCAAATGGGAAATACTGATTCATCTTTCTTTTAAAAGGTCATACTGGGCAAATGCGGCTGGAATCAAGGAAACCGTTCCCTGAATGAATGTATGAAACGTATCCACTGCAGTTCCTTTGTTCAAGATTAGACAATGTTTACAGACCTGCTCACATTGTTTAACAGCAAACCAGCATTACATCAGCGAGAGTCAACAGGAAAGTCCCAAACATGTTCCACCAACATCTGACTAACTCTTCCTGTATTTGAATATTTTACATGTAACAAAAGGAAACTTCAACAAACGCCCTAAGAATGTGAAACAGTTTCAAAACTGAAATCGGCAGGCAAGATTATTTTCAGTGGAGCATGCCTGTTCCTCTGTATCTATAAATGTACAGGGAGACTAGTTACATATTCGACGGCTCTTATTTTATGGTTAATGGAATACATAAGTATAGCCATCAGCTGAAATGAGGACTACACCATAAAGAGACAAAAACATGTAGCAGGTTAGTGTTCAAACGTCAAACCCATAATTTACATCGCAGGCCTTTCAGAGCCGGGTAATCTAGGGGAGACTGCTAACATTCACAATATCAATATCAGCGGAGCTAATGTGGCTAGCTAATGGCATAGCTAGTGACATACAGAAGTCAACTAAAATCACATAAACTGAAAAGGCTTTACATGGAGAATAATTCACTTGTCTCCAGACTAATTAACAATGGACATTTGTACTGCTAATCAAGGGATAAAGACGATTTGTGAAGCTGCACAAAATACTACGGTATTTCCGTAAAAGACTTAAGTACTTTGAATTTGATACAATGTGAAAAGTGACTAGTGTACATGTGCTTTACATTAAAAACAGATCAGCTATGTTTACTAAAAAAATATATGAACAGCATGAAGAGAAAGTATCATTGCCAAAACCATCACATTACACAATTAAAGTGATCGCTTGTTTCGAAAGTATTACATTAACAAGAAACGACATCATTTCTAAGTATATGATTAATTTAAATACCACACCTAAAACAAATCAGACAAGTGTTTGAAGATCAAAATCAATGAACCAGGAGGTGACTAGTTAGTCACGTGAAACATGGGAAGGCAGTGACCATGTTCCTGTCCAATGAGATGGGTGTGGTGAGTGAAGTACAAGATAAAAGCTGCTTCTGAAAATCTTTCAAGTTGTGTGCAGCTGAAGACGACTTGCAAAGAAGTTCCTTTGGCATTTTGAAAACATTTTTGAAACATTTAAAATACATGAAATCCATAAGGAGAACTTTCCCATACAAAAGGAACTTGCCTTTCTGTCCAAAACTTGCTATTCTGTCCAGGTCTTATGGGAACAATGTCATGTTCAACAAAAGGGCTTTCAAGAGCTTCCAAACCAAATAAGACTTATTTAGAGGAAGCAGCAGAAAGCAGAGCTCAGCAGAGCGGCTGAGGGCCTCTCCGGGCAGAGCGGCCCTCTGGCAGACAAGAGCCTACAGTGGAGGGCTGATCCTGCGTTGACCAGGCGGTCCTCTGAGCCATGCCAAAACCACGGGACGCTGGGAAGACTGCAGAGGCAGTGGCACTGCAATCAAAGTGACTCCCTAGATTCTGATCATCTGGATTTTGCACAAAACTTCATCAGCCACACACTTAGGATGTACACGATGCCACATTCTGCCAGACGAGCTCACTGCTTTGGCTGGATGAGCAAACCTCAGAACATGAGAGCACATGCCTCTTTAATAAGAGGTTATCTGCAGACATAAAACTAGTATTTACAGTCCACTTTCAGAGTTTTACACACTTTTTTAATAAGATACAGATGTTGGAAACTCAGTTCCATCGTCCAGTGTACACAGCACAGTGTACACAGTGTCTGGGCATAGAGCTCCGTGTGAACCGTTTCCCATAGACTCCAAACAAGCACTTCCTAAACATACAAACGAAAGCTACAGGCCTCCCTCAAAAACTGGCACGACATGTAGCTTTTCCTCAGCGTTCCTCCCGTTAGCAGTAACACAGCATATTGCGATACGGTGCTATTGGACAGATGGACACAAAGAATCTGAATGAAGACATTTAGCTATTCAGAACATTTCTAGAGCTTAAAGTAAACGAAGCACTAGAGATCACCGTATTACACATCAAGCAGCATTGCTCACTTGATTATCCTGTTTCGTTGGGGTGTTATCCTATACTTGTGCTCATACAAGCACCCCTACATTGTGCACCACGTAAGTTCACCCCCCCCCCCCCCTCCTCGGGCCCTACACAGACTCCCCCACAGGGCCAGCTTACAGAAAAGTTTCTAAACAAAAAGGAAGTGTGCCACTAATATAGGACATGTCAGACAGCTGCAACGCCAGCAATGGTGCACCATCACCGTCCCAAAAGCGCAGTAAAAGAATAAGAACTGGGGCAAGTCTGCAGCAGAAGTCTTAAGTAGGAAGCAGGAAGACTTATATTGGGAACGGCATTCTGGGTCAAACGCACTATGGCTCCGGTGTCTGTCAGCTTTATCGGACATTAGCTAATGGTCTGGGATAATTTGCATGACGGCCATCACCGTGATCTAATTATCCATTTCCTTTATGGCTACTGCTCGAGTCAAAGGAAATGCATCAGTCAGATAATGGAAATCGCTACCGATTTGCACAATAAGTTCTAACATTATAGCATAGAAAATGAGAAAAAAAAGAGGCAGAAAGTAATGCGGAACAAACGACCTGAAAAATAAAGAGACCAACGGAATCGCACTCCGCCCCCCTCCAAACTGAAACCTAAAAGAAATTCCTGTCCCCTTTATGTAATGCGATTTGAGAAACCGGGGCTTGAAGGATACAGGATATTTGTTCAGGCAGGGAGCAGCTGTAATTAGGTCTCATTAAACATGGCTGCTTTCAGCCACCGTTTGTGATGTAAAGACTATTTTGAGAAACAAACAGAGGATGGAAACAGAGAGGAAAGATCTAGCTGTGGCCTGAATTGCGCCCTTGTTTAGTACAATGTTTTTTTAACTGATCATGTGGTAATGAAGGATGCTACATAAGGTATTAATGGCCAACATTGATAGATGAGTACTGTGTACAGTATTAACAGGCAGTGTGACGAGATGAATGACTGTCATGACAGACAGTTCTACCAGCTAAACCAGAAGCTTGGTTCTGGCCTACTTCTCGGTCTCCAAGCACCAATCCCTGCTGGACATTCAGTGCCAAGGTGGCCCAAAAAAAAAGCTTTATTTTTAGATGTGCTCTAAAGGGTGGGATTCTTAGACCTCAATTCTAAGAGCTTCATCTAGGTTTTGAACTGACGATAACCTGCTTACTGAATAAATGACGACGCTGGAATATTCACCTCTGAAACGGGGCAGCCACAGATCAGAGACCCCCCAAGCAAGATCTTTTTAAAATCGCTAAAGTGAAGACAGATTGGAAGCCATTGTCAAAAGGTTTTCCTGACTGTCAAAATGCTCTCGGTACCAAGAGTGTAGAGTTTAAAAATCGGGCCTCACTTGTAAGGAACCTGAATGTCGAATACGGAAAGCAAGGTGATGATATTCGGCATTTTCAAGCCTATTTTTTGTCATGAGAAAGGTAATTAAGACCAGCAGCGTCAAATTACTCACATAAAATATACTGGTAGTCCAATAAATTCTCAGGACCAAGAAATCATACCGATTAACCTTTGCTAGTATCACCCCACTGAACACACATTCATAACAGTCACACTGACCTGTGTGTACATGCACACACTCACTAAAAGACTGCTCTCATATAAATTATTGGTTTAATCCCGAATCCAAAAGCCACAGCACTAGCAGCTGCCATTATCCTTCATAACGGGCACTGGCAGTGGGTCCAAGCATCGCGTGGTGAAGAGGGAAAGTGTCTGGAATCAAGCTGCAGATGATCCCATGGTAGGTCAACCAGCTGAGAATGAGTCTGGAGTACAACAGCAGCGTGTAAAGCTGTGCACCGGCACATTATACAATCACACACACACGGTCACAGTCATTCACACTTCATGTTAGTTATATGCCTTTTTATTCAGGGCACATGGGGTGTGACACGGAACCACAAAGGCCGGGACTGAGTAATGTTCAGACATTCATGTGTGTGTACACACACACACAGGTTGGGTTTGCACAATTATCTATCAGTACATGCAAGTGACCTCCCTTCCTACAAAATCAGAGGGTGGAGTATTTTAACCACAGGAATTCAATAGCCATCCAATGTACATCAAAACTGCAAGGAAAGACTTTGAAACGTATGCAGAAAACAATTGCAATAATATTTGAAGTCTCAGATATGGTTTATCAAGGTCCCAGTCCTTCATTAGCTCATTAGGACCAAGGCTTGTTCACAGTCATTGTTGGAAAACCCCAGGTGATGCAGATTGCACAGCCATATATATTCTCTCGCTCCTCAACCCTTGTCCATGGGCTCCTCTAAGCAGCTGCCTAACAACATACTGATGCTCCCAAAGCAGGGGGTGGTTACAAGACGATAGCAAAGTGTTTCCAGGTGGTCGTTTCCTCAGTTCACATTGTTAATAAGAAATGGCAAATAACAAAAATGGTGGCACTGAAGTTGAGGTCTGGAAAACCATGAACACTTTCTGAAAGAACTGCCCATTGAATTGCTAGAATGGCAAATAAGACCTCGGTTTGACTGCAAAAGACCTCCAAGAAGATTTAGCAGACTCTGGAGTGGTGGTACACCAATCTGCTGTGTAGCAACACCTGAATAAATATAACCTTAATAAACATCTCCTGCATCATAGCATCTGAAGTTTGCAACATCTAAACAAGGCAGATGCATTCTGGAAACAAGACCTGCGGACTGATGAAGTCAAAATCTCAGCGACAAAAAAAAGCTAAGTATCCAGAAGTCATAGTCCAATTTGGATGTAATTTGGTACATGTGCAGACCAGCGATGGTTTTGTAAATGATTTGATTTGCAAGGAGCTGGCAGGTCTAGTCACTAGACACAGAGGATGCCTCCTAGATGCATTAGACAGCATTACCAGCACTTGACAGGGTTTGATAGGGGTCACAATGTGGGTTTGTATGAAGCTGGGTGGTCATATTGTACAATTGCCTGGTATGTGGGGCATGCAGATATCACAGTCAGCCAATGCTGGAACCAATGGGCATGTGAGGGCACACACACGTCATGAAGGTTCTGGTTGCCCAAGACAGACCGCACCAAGGGATGATCACCGTATTGTGCGCCAAGCATTACAGAACCGTATGACGGCTGCAGCTGCCATCCAGACACAGGTATTGAACAAGTGGCATCGTACCATATTCGGTGATTAATCTCAGGTCTGCATTACCATGGATGACTGTCGTGTGCGTGTGGCAGTGCCTAGGGGAGAGGACCAGTCCTTGTGGAGATACACACCAGCGTTACTCCTGGCACCATGGTGTGGGGGGACATAAGATCAGCAATGTGCTCATTTATGCCAACTCTGTTGTCCATTTGATCTGATATTATAATCATTGCGATTCAGTCCGAAGACCTTTTACTACATCCATATACCAGCATTTCAGTTCCACCACTCCGTCTGGGTGCTTAAGGTTTTTTTTGTCAGAGTATAGGACCCTTTTCAGGATGGGGGTGCATCGATCGTGCTTTGGGCTTGTGTTGCAGCCAGTGGCACAGGAAACATGTCATTGGTAGAGGGAAGAGTGGATTTGAATAAATTCCATGCAGCAAATTCCAGCAGCAAACATCACACCATCTGAAAAAAAGTTTAAGCTAAACAGAGGATGGGTCCTACAACACAATGATGATCCGAAACACACCTCAAAATCTCCAATGAAAGCCTCAAGAGACGCAAGCTGACTGTTTTCCCGTGGCCCTCACGTTCCCCTGACCTAAACGCCATTGAAAATCTGTGGAAGGATCACAAAAGAGCAGCGCATGCAAGACAACCCAAGAACAATTAGAAGCCTTTTTCAAGGATAAATGGGCGAAAATCCCTCAAGGATTAAAATAATAAAAATGTAATCTTGCTTAAAATATTAAAAGAAATGTGTCATCTTTAAGGTTTACTTTTGGCGATCAGTTCAATGTTCTGCTCACTTGACTGTTCACAGCAACAGACATCTTAAGCAAGGGTGCCCAGACTTTTGCATGCCATTGTATAAACAAAACAAAAATTAGCTATACATATATGGCTAAACAGAAATTGAATCAAAGAGCAAAATTTCCAAAACTCATTTTGTTGTTTTTGAGATTATACCACCAATGAGCTAAAGTTAGGTTTCCTCCTTATGGGAACCAAAACTCACTCCGTCCTTATGTAATCCAATGAAGAGCTTGTATTAAATTTCCAAAACTCAGACTTTACAGTCTCACAGTCTTATAGACTCAGTCTTAGAAATTAGCTTTTTGATCAATGGAACTTTTCATTTCTTAAAAGAAAAATGAACACTAACCCTAACATTAGTGTGACTGTTCTGGCTATTATGCAGCATTGGACCAGAGCGGCCTGGAGTATGTGCTCACAGTACAGAAGACGCCCCGTCTACCAGCTGACCAGCCTGATTCGGTACAGCCCTCCAACATGTAAACAAAAAATGATAAAGCCTCATTGACACTCCGCTCTCGTATTGTAGCTGTGAAGTCTCACATTTACACCGAACGTCTGCATAGAATGCAGGCAGGTGGACCTTCGTTTGATCTAATCAAACGTGCCAGATGGGCACATTTCCAAGTCGACGTCACGCTCGCGACAGGTGCTGGTTGAGCATTGTACGTTATCAGGAGCACGATGTGCAGCTTCAGTATTGGGACCCATTCAGTTCTCGAAGCAATAAAATAATTAGATGTTATAAACTAACATGTAAACAATGCAAATTTACCGCCAGTGTTTTTCGGCTGTTGAACGACTGTGAACCACGCTGTGAAAGCTGTGAAATCGCTGATCTCGTCTTAAAGCATTTGGAATTAAATGAGCTATTTGCAACTCCGAAAAAAAGAGACCTTGAAATTTTATGAAGGAACCTCTTCATTCAGGGTCCTGCCACTGATACAAACCACACACTCACATACGTTACATAAGCATGTGTTAATAGTCCATAATAGTGCCATATACTGCACAAGACACCATGCTGTTGTGCTTCAGAAAATCACTCAGGTTTTATAATGAAAGCAAACACTTTCATTTCTGTTGGCGCAGTGTTGGGTTTCTTTAATCTTTATGGGATGAAATTTATTGCACAAGAAAGATGATACGTCTGACAGCTATCGTGGTCATGTTTCACTGAACGCAAGCATCGCAAACAAGATCAGGGGGCCAGTTTCTTTGTGTGATTAACAAGCGAGATGGGGCTCAAAGCGTTTAAACAGCTCCTTGGTGACATTATACAGATATATAAAGCAGAAACATGCAGCTCTTTCAGTGAGGGGCTTTGTTCTTGCTCACAGCAGAATTTTCTGCATACATTTCACCCCTTTAGACTAGCTCTCAAAGACATTAGTACATCCTTCCCCACTTCTGTTTATCCAAAGCCTTGTACTCCATGTATGTCCTTCTGAACTGCAACAGAAGCCCATTTGAAACACCAGCAAGCAGCAGTCCTAAGGACAAGGGACAAATCAAAACAAAAAAAATCCCATAAAGACCCAGAACTGGAACAAATCTAAATGCATGACCTTATTTTCCTTCCTCATTCAAGCCTCAGTAATATCCCTTAAATTACAACACAAGGTGCCCCCAGAGTTAAGAAAATTACTCGACATTTTAAATATTCAAATGTGTTTCAGAACTAAGACCAAATCAAGTTGCTTTATTTCAATCACTTTTTCTATGTGCAGCACTATTCAAAAAAGTGTTAGGAAGTCAGATAAAATGTTTAAAATGATCATGAACACTATAATACTATGTCTGTTAAAGTGTGTTTGCAATTAATTGTGCTTGTGATGGACTTAAACCTGGAATGGCTGAGGTGTCCCAGAAGAGCTTTGAGAACAGAAGCGGGGTTCATCTAGCCTTACTAGATATCAGGAAAGCTTTTAAGTACAAGAAAAATTCTTGTTAGTTTTTATTGAGCTATTGTTAATATTTTCGTATGTTCTAATGTTAAGTTATGTTTTTTCCTAAATAAATATACATTTTCTACGCAGATAAACAGCTTTATACACTTTCTATGATTGCCCAAGACCTTTGCACAGCACTGTCTCAGTCATTTTGTTGGTAGCCCTTACTGATAAATTTTCACAACAAGGTTCATTCTTTTCCCCATCAAACATGCGAAAGGCATCGCAAAGGCATTTCATGGAAACGCTTTACAAGACCCTGTTATTATCAGTGCAGGCACTCCAATATCATTACAGCCTGAGAAAGTGGAATGTTAGCTTACGGGCAATCTACAATATAACTTTTTAAAAAGCAGAAGTGTACGATTTTGCTCAAACCCAGCCTAAAAAGAAGAAAAGCCTACGGAAAGAGCAGAGTGTGCATTCCTCGCATGTCGTCATAAATATTTGTGAAGTGCAGACATAAACTGACAGCGGGGTGTGGGAAGAGAATAGAAAATGAACAGAAGCTGACAGTGTCTGTAACTGGATGGACTTCATTAGATGTCAGTCTGACCATCTGCATCCCAAGGACATGGTGATACACATAAACCACCCCTATTGCCCACTACCATCTGTGCCCCCCCGGATGCATCACCCGGACGCATGACCCTCCGGCACTCCTGATGCTACATGTACTGCTTTGACTACGCTACACGGCTAGCTGTCACACTCTAACGTCCCTGTGGCTCCAAAATGTGCGGTTCTCGCTGAATAATCTGGACAAAAACTCACATATCATCTCTGCCTTAAAGGACTGAATGATAAATTTAGAACAGAACAATACATTTCCATTTTTACTAAAGGGTCCCTGCAGGCACATAGTTTCCATCACTTGTTTCTGGTTCACAAGTCGCCCTTTCTGTGCCGTTTTAAGTAGACCAGTCATAGCATATGAATCCAGATGTGTATAACTAGGCCAGAGAAGCATTCCCACAGCTGTTCCACAGTTGACTTGGAACAAACATCTCCGTTAAATAAGAACGCTTCCATGTGAATATTTCGGAATACGCAAGAGAAGATAAAGGACTTTGGTAATTCTGTACAACTGGGCAATTTGGATCACCTCCGTGTCTTTCCATGGAAAGATCTCCCAAAACCACAAGATTCTATTCTCACAAGGCTTGATGCTTCCAGTAATACTCAACGACGTATGAATAGCTACTATAGTCTTTAGCGGGGACTAGGATTACCGTCTGAGGATCCATTTCAGGGGAGGCTCCGTGGGTGATGGGGGGGGGGGGGGGGTCCTCCACACCCGGAGGTGGTTTCCATGAGTCTGGCCATTGAGGGGCTGGAATAAAGCCGCGTGCTGCTTGTACTAAACCTCCCGAGTTAATTACTAAACATGGCACACCGTGAATGGAGGTGGATCATTCATTGAGAGCGACAGCGGCGCTCTCGCGGGCTAGTCGCAGCAGGCCGTGGCACTACTCAGATGGCTGATGGGGAGGGCACTCGAATTCCTCTCGAAGGACAGGACGGGAGTCCCACAATGGCGCAGTGCCCTGGGAGACCCGGGTCCGTGCCTGGCAGAGGGCCTCCGGCGAGCGTGCCAAGGGCCCATCGCCTGGCGGGCGGCCAAGGGCCCATCGCCTGGCGGGCGGCCAAGTGCGACCGAGGAGCCGAACTTCACTCGCTGGCGGGCAGACGTTACGTCCCTCCTGTAAGCCTCACTTATCAAAATAAGCGCACGCTCCTTAGCGTGTCAGCGCCAATGCTGCATCATTACCCGAAATCCTCAAAATTTGCTGAAACTCCAGGTCAGGCAGCTTTTATTCCACACACAAAGAGAGCTTTAAAAAAAATAATAAGCGGCTATTATCTCAGCCTTGGTTTCCATTTTAATAGCATTGAAGCATCATAGCTTGGAATGTTGCACGCTCTGAAGTCAGAGGGGGGAGTTTTTCTCATCCAATCATTATAAACTTTATAACATATGTCACACACAGCAATCCAACAGCCCGTCCCAGAATTCAAATGGAGGGCAATTCCAGCATATTGCCAGGAATGACTATCAGCAATCGAGATCACCCAGTCCGACGTTGTCTTGTGGTCCCCACCCAGTATTTATAAGCCAGGATACAAATTACCCTGGTTAAGACCCAAGACCCTCAAACAAACGTTTCAGATGCTGCTCACGTTTCTTCTCCATACCACGGCAGGTTAGCTGAATGTTTACGAAGCTCGTAGAAAGTGGTGGCGGGGTGTTGTACAGACAAATTGCAGGTTAGTCAGCCACGCTATAATCTACAGCTTTAAATACAGGCTGTAATGTTAATAAGCACCAGGCTGCAGCTTGCGTTGCCTCTTCAGACTTTCATTGAATCTAAACATGGAAATAAAAGGTTCCTGAAACGTCGAAGGTGAGCAACATGACCCCTACCAAGCCATGCGAGACCCGGCCCATTATCGTTAGAGATGAAGCGGATTATATCCAGCTCTTATATTGTGGCAAAAACCTAATTTGCACAAGT
>JAODUD010000039.1:8893154-8917989 GCA_026784285.1 Stomatorhinus walkeri | reverse complement strand
ATTATTATATGTATTATTATTTTAATATTGATAATAAACCATTAATACATTGAATTATAATAATATTGTGCCAAACGGGGACAGAACAGAGACAAAGGCGCAGACGTCGGGGTATCGGGGAATACGGAGTTTAATTACAGGTAAGGCAGGCAAAATGCAGACGGACAATACAATGACCAGACTGGGGAAACAAACTGAAATGCGGATGAAATACAGAGGACAAATGAAAACATCTAGAAACAGCTGATCACATGGGGATTCCACACGGGCATAACAAGGGGACATGGTACACGGAAGGAGCGGACGATCGGGGCAGGACACATTGTTTGGATACATTTATTTTCTTACTTTATAAATTACTGATTTTGATAAATGTGCTTAGATGTGTTTAGTACAGCATATGCTCTTCTTGTTTTATCCAGATCATTTTGTGTTTAAATGCTAAAAAAACATATTTAGGTGTAATTTTTTGGAGCTGGGAACCAATTAATTGGTTTTCCATTATTTCTTATGGGGAAAATTCGATCACAACTCAAACTTTTTAGGATTCAATCCGGAGTTCTGAACAGATTAAATTCGAGTTCTGAGGTACCACTGTATATTTTTAAGGTGTGCCGTTATACTGTATGACTCTAATGGCAACACCCATGTACACATTGTCTTGTGTAAATAGTCCTCTTCTTACAAAGTTTGTATTTTGTTAAGGTGGCTAAGCCAGCGAAGGACAAAGACTATGTAAGAAAGTCTTGGAGCAACCTCTCCATTCCCACACCTGCTGTCATCAAAAGGTCGCGGTCACCTGGAAACCAGAAGCATAGAGTGCCAGCGCCCTCACCAGTTCGGTAGGAGCAACTGCAGCTGGCGCTCTGCTTAGTTTGGTTATTTACATCTTATTTACATCTGATGTTGGTGTGGGTGGGTAAGGGAACAGGCAGCAGCTACAGAGCTCAGGACAGATCGTTTAGGCCTCAGCAGTCGCAGATCTTTTATGTTAGGGGGCTGATCTGGGATTTTTTTTTCGTACCACAGGAATCTTTAACATTAAGTAGATTACTACAGGTGTGTTAGTATGACTCTCACATGCCTTCACTATACGGACAGTCCCGAGGTTACAAACATCTGACTTACGGACAACTCATAATTTTGAATGGATTGCCATAAAGTCTGTTATGTTAAAAATTTGTGTTCGATACAATGGTTCATAATAACAAATGCACTGACTGCTTTGTAATGCTCATGAAAACATCTCAGTGGTTCATCGGTTCGAGGTGCAGTACAGTACTGTATGTAATTACTTGTATTTCTTTATAATTCTTTTTATTTTGTACGGAGTTATTTTTCCATCTTGCCTATTGGACTTGAAGACAGATTTTGTTTGTAACCTAGGACTCCCTGTATTTTGTGCTAATTGTAATTCTCTTCTGACTACTTAACATGCAAGTATCAATTTTATATACCTCTCGTATAACATGCCTGTGACTGGATATTACAAAAAAAATATCTGTGAAGCAGCAAATATTCAGTGGTTAGTTGATGATCAGCATGTCGTCTGCCCTGCAGTGCATCCAGCAGGCCGGCACAGCACCCCTCCCAGCTGAAGTCCTCCAGAACCCTTCCCATCCTGCCCCTATTCCCTGGAAACCTGCGACCATCCAAGTCACTGCCAAAGCTCCCAGCAAATCCAGAGCTACCAGCACCTGTGACCGAATCAGGGGATGGAACGAAACCAGCGACCGGGGCGGAACCAGTGGCTGAAACAGAAGTGGCAGCTGAAGCAGTATCTGTGACAAAGCCAGCTGCAAATGGTGAAATGGACCCAGAGCCCTTAGAGGACATGGCTCCTAGAGATGAGTTTGACATTGGTAAGTTAGTACAAGGATTAGGGGTGACCCCAGCGCTGGGCCAAACACTAATAGTGGGATCCTACTGCCTCCCTTCCCCAGAAGAGACACAGCAGGGGACCCCGGCCCCAGCTATCCCCATAGCCTCGCCCTCCACCAAGCCCATGGCCGGGACCATGGATCCTGAGGAGGCATCCCGGCTGCTGGCGGAGAAACGGCGTCAAGCCCGCGAACAGCGGGACCGCGAGGAAGAGGAGCGTAGACTGGAGGAAGAGGCCCAGAGGTGGGTTTATGCTTGGGAGTCGCGCACAGGCCAGACCCTCTGCCACAATGCCCTGACTTGTGTTTTGGGGGGGGGGGGTCTGTCCCACACAGGCGTAGCAGGGAGGATATGGCTCGCAGGAAGGCAGAGGAGCGGGCCAGGCGAGAGGAAGAGGAGCGCGTGCGGCAGGAAGAGAGGAAGAAGAGGGAGGAAGAGGAGGCGAAGCACGCCGATGAGGAGAGAGCCCAGAGGGAGAGGGAGGAAGCAGAGCGTCTTCAGAAACAGGTGAGAGCGCTTCTACTTCCTGTCAGCTGAGGGCACCTTCCTGCTCTCCCATTGGCTAAGGTGCCGGGTTTCAGGTCAGATGGGGCAGCGCTTCTGAGAAATGTCAGCCACATTGACTTGTCACTGTGCCATGTGACATCCAGCCAGGTGTGTCCATCTCCTGCCTGCGTGTGTAAGGTACTCTATTACCCCGTGTGTGTGATTTCTTTCAGAAAGAGGAAGAGGAGGAGGCCCGTCAGAGGGTGACTGCAGAACAGAGGCTGGAGAGGGAGCGACACTTCCAGAAGGAGGAGGCGGAACGCATGCAGAGGAAGAAGGTGGGATCGGCTCATAAACAAGTGTTGCGTGAAGAGGACTGTACAGAACTGACAGAAGTACTTTAGCATTTAGCTGCAATGTCAAAGTTCTAGGTATAGTTTGAAGAAAGCAGGCTTTTACATTGTGCCAGCACACAAGTTGTATTATGGGTTGTTAAGTTTATCAAACCTCACACTCAAATGTGATTGTCAAGTAAGTGATCCCTCGACCTAGTTTTCAGGGACCCTCAGTCAGTGTACGATTTTTCTCCCTCCTAGCTCCCAGTGCACTGAACCAGGAATTCACTGCTCTTGATTGGCTGGGAGCTGGGAGAGAGCAAAAGTATGGCTTATGGGAGTTTTGAACAAAAATGTTCTGGAGGCAGAATGAAAGATGATTGGTTCAGAAAGATATCCAATCAGATTGCAGAGGAGGTGGGACCAAGACGTCTAATTGGTTGGTCCCACCACCTCTAGTTGCTTGGACCCACCTCCTCTGCAGTCTGATTGGTTTTCTCCCTGGACCAATCATTTTTCATTCTGCCCTCAGAACATTTTTGTGTAAGTAAAACTCCTATGAGCAAAAATATGGACTATCTGAGGGCTCCCTGAGGACTGGGTTGAGAGAAAATACTCTATGCCATCAGAGACTGGATTAATTAACAACTAGTATTTACCAGCCAAGAAACTGTATAACAGTATCTTAAAATCTGCTATCCACTACTAAAATGCAATCATCACTTGTGATTAGTAGTTACATTTTTACAGGATTATTACTTGAGGAAGTTGTCAATTTTTTGCTTTGTAATAATTTACTTGTATTGTAATAATGTGCTAATAAACATGAGGTTTGCATTTTGATTATCTACCCCAGCGACTGGAGGAGATCATGAAGAGAACCCGCAAGTCGGATTCTCCTGAGAAGGTACTGTGAGTCAGCCGCTGGTGAATTATACAGTTTGGTCTGTGGCCTGTGGCTAGACTGATTCACCTTCATCTCTTCACATTTCAGAAATCTACTTCTCAGAGAAATGGAGGTGTCTCTCAGCAGAGCACCGGTAAAATGGGTATGGGCCTGTTTTGTCTGGTTTATAATTATTGAAATATTTTGGGTTTACTGTGATAGACTAGCATCCGATCCATTGTGCCTCCCTTTCTTGTATCCTGTGCTTTCTGCAATAGTCTTGAGGCTTACACCACAACCCTGCGCAGGATAAACAGCAGTGGAACATTGATGGAAATTTTGGGATTATTGCTTAATGAAACATACCATAATCATACCAATTCTCCAACTTGGAAACATGTTGGAATGTTTTATTTATGGGCAGCATCGTGAAATTCATTGTGGACCATCGAGACTGTTTGTTTGTTTTTAAACACGTTGCATCTGCATGTAGGACCCACCTTGGAACTTGAAGCACCTGCAGTTATTCACTCACACCCAGAGGGGTCACCAGACCTGGAGCATAGAGACCACAGCATGCCTGAGCTCACTACAGCTGCTGAATGGTGAGAATGGAGCTTTGATGAATAGCAAAAGCATATTTTAGAGATTTAACATTTTCACGTCAAATGCTTAACAATAGAGAAACAGAAATGATTTGCATAACTCTCAATTGACTGATTTCTTTGTGTCCAGACTTTTGACTGGTACTCTATCTCACACATTTAAGCTATGTTATTCACCTTATAGTAAAAGACCTCGACGCAATTCAAATGTGTTCACCATCACAAAATTCAGACACTCCAAAACAGCCCTTTTTTGCTCCGATAACATTGCAAACACCACATTTTTTCAACCAGTTTCCAGTTATAGCCACCTGGAATGCTTCTCCAACAGCGCTGAAGGAGTTTCCAAAAGTTCTGGGCATAAGTTGGACACCTTGCTCTTACTTGTTGATCCAACTCGTGCCAAAGCCAGCTCTATAGGGTTTTGGTTGGGGGGTTGTGGGGGCCAGGTCGTCTGTCACAGCATTCCATCTCTTTCACAAGATAATACAGTATTTACATAAGCTCAAGGTGTGCATAGTGTCATTATCTAGTTGAAAAACATTATTTTCAGTACGTGTGTCCACGTGTGTACTTTCGACTGGTACTATATGTTACCCCCTAACTTAACTTCCCCCCTCTTAACTGTGATACTCCATTGGAATATTAGTGCTACAGCAAATGCTCTTTTATAGTCAACAACAACAGAATTAGATGCCAAAGGCTTCCGGAAGGATTTTTATAGCTGCTTAGTGTCGATATTTTCTTGCTTCTGAGTGCATTTCTTCCACAGTTCCTCAGAAAGAGACTCTCTGTCAAAAGAGAATGGAATTCCTGTACCATCTGTCTTTGAAGAAGTCATCAACTTGTCAGTCGGAACTAAGCTGACCAGGTTGGACATGGACGGAGAGAATGGGGTGATTCCTGTTGTCGCCTTCAGGGAGAACGGGTCTCTGAGGCCGCTGGCTGGTACAGATGAGGTCCAGGTTCAGCAGGCAGCAGGTGAGACCCCCCCCCAACAAATACATGCACCCCTGCCTGATGGTATAATTGACATCTGTCACCCAGACACTCATTATGCTGCTCTGCTCTCAGTAGATCTGCTATGACTGGCTGGGCACAGGGTGGGCAGCACTAGCTTGCCACTCTGCCATGGTTATCCTGAAGAAGAATGCAGCTGTTCTCCTAGACTGGCACGTCAAGAGAACCCCTGGACGGTACAGCTGCCTGGGTTAGTTTGAAGCTTGAAGCCATTTTCCTGCTGGACCTCCATCTCTGTTGAAGTGACCCTGCTTTGTGTGCTCTGCACTCGACTGACCCGCATCCATTAGAGTGATGGGCCATTAGAATTCGGGCCATACTAATTACTGTACATTGAAACCAGATGTAATGTCGTCTAATACTTGAAGAACTATTTGCTGTAGGAATAACGGCGTTTGAAGTCAAGTTAAAGACACCGGGTGTTTAAACAAGAGGACAGATATGAATGGAGTGCTATCTTGGGGTAAAGGACACACCCTGCTTTCTCTGAGAAAACTAAGAATAGGCTGCACACCACTTAACCTATTTTAATTGCTTTAATGTGAAATTATTATTATTTTTGTAAAGCTCTCGGCTTTAACCGTTTAGTTCCATTCACTAAGGTTTCTTAGTTATTAAAGTTTCTAAGTTATTAAAGCTTAAATCCCACAACCAAAGAACTAGTAATTAATAATTTCAGATGTCAACTAAAGGACAAAATGCAGAATATTTAGACACTATCATGTGTCTAGACTGCAGAATATCCTTTTGTTTAGGTTCTGGTACTAGTATGATTTCACTTGTCAGATGAGATGCAGCTTGCAGAATGAGAAACCTTAGGAACTGTTGGGAGACTCATTTGTGTTTTTGCAAGACTGCCAGATGATGCAGTAGGCAAGCATGTATTCGAAATGGGATGATCCAGTCACCTAACCATTACAGATCGATGCTGCTAGTCGTGGACTCTCTTTTGCCGTATCAGATTTTGACTATGAGATTTGAACGGTCTTTAAAGGTAATTGTTCGTTTCAGAGCAAAGTGCTTAGAAGAAATCAAGTAAAAATAAACTGCATTCCTGGAACGTGACTTTCATGCAGTTTGAGTCTTTAGGTTTGGGTTGTTTTTTTTTTTTGGAATGTTAATTTCCATGTTCCACTCTGTAAGCACTCGTTCTCAAAGCTTTGCACTTCTGCATGATTCTAACGAGAATTGTTTCAGGAATAATGAAATTTCTTTGTACGATTTGAATTGTACTGGCGGGCTAGGTCCCCGGTACACCGTCTAATTGATTTGATATTAAAACCAGGGATCATTTATTATGTAAAAAAAAAAAAGTTTAAACGTTAAATATTATATGTCTATATACAGAGAAATATACTTCCAAGATGTATATTTTGTTAAAATAGATAACAAAGCTTTGAAAACAGAATAACCAGCAAATGCATTTACTGATCATTTGGAGGTCTGTGATAGTCATTAAATGGTTTTAGTTCTGATTTGGGATTTCCTGATTTGATTTTGTGTCCTGTTTTCACACAGTCCACTCCACACTAGTCCATGTTCATAGATGCTTGATTTAACGATACCTCTCTGTCAAAACTGTAATAGTTTTCCATTATTCAATCTGTATGGCATGTAAAAAAAAAAAAAAAAAACAATAAATATTATTTGTGAAACAATGTCTCTGCTGTGTCATAGGGATGCATGTCTGGGCTTATTTGAAACTACATTTGATTCAAACTCAGCCAATGAAAATCCCGACTTTTAAAAAAAGATGACGCAGAAGTCTGGAAATCAGATCATTTTATGGACAGACCTGGTTCCACTGAGGCTGACCAGCTTGTTTAGTATTTATGATTCTTCTCCTAAGGCTCATACATGGTTTACCAGCTGACTTTCCTTATCACTCCGTCTCAGTCAGCATCTCACTTTTGATCATTGAAGAATAGCATACGCAGATATATAAAACAGATGGATGAGAAACATTCAAATGTAACTTTCCTTTATGTGTTCACCTTATTCAATAGGATTAGGTCAGTTATTGGCATTGGGTCATTGAACTGAACAATCTAAAAAAAACGCAAAGAAAATATCAAAACAACTATATTACATTATAATCTGGAGTATTCTGGATATTAATTTTGTTTAACATTGTCTTATCTATTGCGCTATTTATTCTGGATACATGAAATTCATTTTCATCAGGAATGAATCCGTACTGAAGCTATATCGTTACATGAAGACCATTTATACAGTTTTTGCAAAGCCAACAGTTTTATTGAAAACATTGATTGAAAAGCGCATTGGCTAAAGAAAAACATTTTGTTTCTCAGTCACGTTTCTAACAATATAATGATCTCAGTTGCATGATTCCTGCTTCAGTGTTCAGTCTCCTGAAAGTGAGATCACACAGTAATGACTAATCATGTATGATTATGGAAGGAAAACAAAGGGGTTTCTCTTGAAATCTCTCTCCATTTCAACTTTTGTGTCATTATAAAACGTTTCTTCTTAAATGATTGTCAAACATTCCATTGTATTCAGGGTTAGTCTTGATTTGATTAATCAGTCATTCACATGTCACTGACCATTAACTCTATTCTATGAAAGGCTCACTCTCCCTGCGCTTCAAACAGTGATGATTACTAGTATTATTGGACTGCATGATGAGTATACCGTTCACCTTGTGATGCATTAGTTATTTGTGCAAATGCCAACAAATCGATTATTCATTTGATTGTTGTTATGTTTTTGTGAATCAGAACTTGCAGATTATGAATAGATGTATCTGCAAAATATAAGGCGATTTTGACATACTGATACACATTATGTGTAAGCTATGAGAGTTAAACTCATAAAGCATTGCTTATTTTTTTCTATTGTATTTATGCATGTACCTACTATATGCTTGAAAACATCAAAACAATTTCTTTTATGATAAACCAGATTTAAGTCATGAAATAGAAGTCAGCTGTGAATTTTATATTTATAATTTTATAATTTATATTTTTACAAAAAAAGAAGTAAACAAACAAAAAATAACTATATATACATAAAAACAGCTACCGAGTAGAAATAAATTTGAACAAAATACCCAATATGTCAAATGAATTCAAAACTGAAAGTAAACCTGACTCACCTCTGGCATCGACACATCCAGTACAAATGTCATACTGTAATGGACGGTCAAAGGAGGTGGTGATACAGTCCAGGATGTCCCTGAGGTACTTGTACAGGTTATCTTGTTGATCTTCATTCTCTAAATATATCGGGACCAAAAAAAAAAAACCCTGCCAGTCACTTGCCCCTTATGATATTCAGTGTTGAGAAAACACCTTTTACGTTTTCACATCACTGGCCTTTTCATGAAATGCAAATATTCTGCATTTTATAAGTGTGAAATTACAGCCCTTCTCTTACTATGTAATAGCTTTATTTCTGACCAAATTCTGTGATCCAAAACTGATCATTTATATGATACTGATAACAAATGGCTCTGTACACAAATGAAGTTTCTTCAATGTAGATTTTTCTAATGTTTTGTGAAGAGTGTAATTACTAGCACATTTATACCAGATATTACATGTGGTTCATAATAAATTCTGCTTTATAGCTTGATATACAGACACTCCCTGGATTACAATGTATTTACGTTCTAATAAGTCTATCGTAAGGTGAAAATATCGTAAGGCAAATATGCATTTTAATACAGTACACATAACCAAACAAACCTAGCCTAGCCTACCTTCAACAAGTTTAAAATACCAACTACCGTTGGTGTTGTTCCCAGTCCCACCCTGCCTGTCTGCCCCACAGCCCCGTCCTGCCTGTCCGCTCCTGCCTGTTTAGTCGTACCTCTTGTTCCTGCCCTCTCGTTAAACAGCCACAACTGCCTTGCATTTACTCCTCTCTCAATCATGTATATTAGAGTCTCAGTCTTGTGCTCCCTGTACAGTCATTGTTCTCCATCTCCATTTGTCATCCTGCCCTTTCACTGGCAATAAACACCCCCGCATGGAGTTTACCCTGACACAGCCTGCATTTGGGTCATCAATCCCCTGTTTATGTGACAGTAGGGCAAAATCACTAACACAAAGACTATTTTTTAACAAAGTGTTGAATATCTCATGTAATTTATGGAGTGATCATACCCATTGTGAAGTTGAAATATTGTAAAACTGATTGCCAGAACCTGGGGAGTGTTTGCTGTATTATGAATGATAATACTAATTTTATACATTTCATTTATAATGTACATTTCTCACACCCAATGCACTATCCCAGTGCAGACCCAATACTCCTACATTGTGTTAGTAGCTCCTAATGATGACTTAAATGCAAATAAAATGATTAATATCAGCTTGCTGAGAGGTATTCTTCTACCACCTGTTCCTCGATGATAACATCCAAAGGCTGTTGGTTCATGGCAGTAAGATCACCCATCACCCTCATATGTGTTTGGATTTTTTGACTTAATGTGGAACTCCTGGGTACCCTTTAAAAAGGCTGAAATTTGCCTTGAACCTCATTCCATGTCTGGGGGAGAAACAAGAAGTACTAGAATAATGTTTTCTATCCTTCTGTTGGTTAGGCTATAATATACACCAATTGTAAAATCACTTTTAAAATTACCAGTACGCACAACATTGTCTACAAACTCTGCCAGGAAAAACAGGCAACTGCCATGGTGATGATGCAGCGCACAGTAGGAAGTTCATGGTAAAAAAAATTGAGAATAGGAACAAACTATTAACGTCAAATAAATGCTTTAACAATCAATAATAATGCAGCAACTGCAAGCTTTATAGAAAAAGTAGAATATATCTAGTGTGAAATGAAAAGCAGCATCTGTGTCAATGCAGAGAGCATAATACAGTAGAAATGAAAATGTTTTATTAACACTAACAATGATCCATTAAGACTTGATTGATTATTTACATTAAAGTCTCTTCCCGGATTACAATGGTCCCTGTTATGATATTTCGACTTTACAATGGGTAAATGTTTTTCAAGACACTATTCAATAATTTACATGAGATATTCAAAGCTCATTTATAAATTAGGCTTTGTGTTAATGATTTTACCCAACAGTAGGCTAATGTAATAGTTATAAGCATGTTCAAGGTAAGCCATAGGCTAGGCTATGATATTTGTTAGATTAGGTGTATTGATTTAAATTGCGTTTTCGCCTTATGATATTTTTGTTATCTGTTGAGGGATATCCTACAAATACATTCACAAATCAGTGACTAATGGTGCTACTGCGTATATAGTGATTTTCAGGTAGCCTGGGGCAATGGTCCTGGGGCAATGTGTTTTACAATACGTTCATTCACAAAACAAAATATTAATATTAATGTACAAAATAAGCCAATTTGCACATACTTATTAGACAAATAGGTTAATTCACAAGTTGTCACAAACTTTCCAATGCAACATGGCCAATGAACGTGGCCACAAACAAACAGGGCCAATGAACGTGGCCACAAACAGGGCCAATGAAAGTGGCCCTAAATGAACTTAGAATAGAATATGGCCATTTATGAACATGGCCCGTCTTCAATAGTGGACCTAAGATGGTTCTATACTCCTCATCACCAAATCCATACTGATGCATAGTACACCGGGAATCCAAAACTATACATTCTGTAATCTCGGGTATCAGTTCCTGGAAATCAGATGTGTAGAGAAAGATAACAGCAGCATACATTTTTCAGAAGCACTCGCTCCAGAGTTTTCCTGGAAGGAAACAGTCTTCAAGGGTTCAAATACTTATACTACCACAAATGAATAAATGTTTCACAGTATTACAAACCAAACACTGCTAGTGTGAAAGGGCCCTCAAAAATGTGAATCGTAAAATTAAAAGCTAGTGCTCAGATCCACCCATACCACTACATGCTGGGAAGACAACAGCATCCATCCATCCATCCATCCATATTTTGAAACCGCTTGTGCTATTCAGGGTTGTGAGGGATCTGGAGCTTATCCAGAACAATCCAAAATGGGGCACCAACCCATCACAGGACACACACATACACACACACACACACACACACACACACACACTATTCAATCACACCTACACATATGGGCAATTTGGTAACTCAATTCAGCCTCAGCAATTTTTTGGACTGTGGGGGGAAACCAGAGTACCCGGAGGAAACCCCATGATGACACAGGGAGAACATGCAACAGCATCCTTTAAATGCAAATTATTCTCATAAATTAAAAGTTTCAGGAAGTTAGGTAAAGTAAGTTCATTTTTCTTTTTTGTTCTATGTGTGATATATGTCTGCACATTCTTTCATGTCGGCAGTGTACACATCTTTCTCCTACAATGGTCAAAATATTATGATAATTACTTGCAGTTCATATGCATTTATTATACAGATATAAAACAACCTTACTCAAATACAACTGCACCATGCCCGTGAATAATCCCAAGGCAGGTTTTCCAGTCTGCATCAAAAGGATAAAAATCAATTAGGAAACAGTTTTATTTTAATTTAGTGACTAACAAACATAAAATAAGTCAATTACTTGTCATATGCATTGGGATTACAGAATTTCTCTGCTTACATTTGATTTCATGTCCCTGCACAAAACAAAGCTCTGGAAATCCTCTCAATTCAGGCAAGTAGGACCTTCCATAATGATGATTTCAGAGGCAGGCTGTGCCGTGTCGAGGATATACTTTACATTATCCCTGTCCTAAGCCTCCAGTAAGCAAGCCAGAGGTAAGAAGATGAATACTTCGGAGGAACCAGACTCAAAGGGGGAGCCCATCCTCCAGGGGTGGCAGAGGAATCCCTAACCCTAACCAGACTCAAAGGGGGAGCCCATCCTCCAGGGGCAGCAGAGGAAGTCAAATAAAAAAAGGAAAACAATTATTGGCATCTCTAAATGCTTTAACTGCTGGCGTGCCTTAGAGCCGGTGCTGCCTGGGAATCTCTTACCTCTTTTGAAAAGCAAATGGACTTAGTGACGGTTCGAGATCATTTCAACTGGGGGGTCAGACTGGGGCCAGTTGTGCTGTTAGTGGTGCAGATACATTTGACCTTAATGTCCTCCAAAGTTACTTACACTAGATTGTCAGTATTTAGAAGCAAAATACATTTCTGAAAACAGATGTTATTGATGCATTACTTTGCAGTCACATTTTATAGTTTTTACAAATTTGTAACTCACTCTGATTTCTTGCTCCCACAAACTTGATTACTTTTTTCTGATGTTAATTTGGCTTTTTACCAATGTATATAATGGAAATAGTCATTTAAATAATAATAATAATAATAATAATAATAATAATAAGAAGAAGAAGAAGAAGAAGAAGAATAAGAATAATAATACATTTATTTCAGACACAAATAGAATACATATTTAGGGGGGGCACAAGGAAGTCCTTGCATGTGGTCACGGGGGCACTGCCCCCTCTCCAGATCCACCCCTGGACCCTCATTTTACTGGATTTAGACATACATTTGAAATGATGAAATATCACTAAGCAAATACGGTGTGAGCAATCACCAACTATATTAACAGGAAACAGTCCACAAATCGAGATTCATGATGAGTAACACCCATGTTTAAGAAAAATAGCATAAAATCGTAAATACATGGATGATTTCGCGTATTTTTCCATTACAAAATTACATATTACAAGAGCATGCGTTACATGAAACGATGATTGCGTTTTGAAGGGAATTATAACCCATAAATAATTTATATTTAAAGTAAAATACCCTAAATATGTATTTGAACAGCGTGCAGTACTTAATGATAGATGTTGTACAGCCTCCAGTCTGAAGATGGCGGGGCAGGCTTACACTGTGTCCCGGGTAAGCCTCGGAGGTTACAGCTTTTCTCTATATTTATGCGTAAATGGGCCGTAGGTATTAAACCCGCTTTCCATGTTGCGTCTGATAAGCAGAATCTTGGTCACGCTTGCAAATGGACTGAAGTGCACTGTATGAGACGGACGTGTTACTGCGGGTTTAAACGGTAATAACATCTAATTCGTTTTTTTTTGCATGCATGCATGGAAACTGGATCTGTCTGCTGCATGAGAACCGATTGTTTTTCAAAGACCTAAAATATTTAGCATAAAGCTGCCGTATACGGTAATCTAACCTTGCGACAGCTTGGCGATTAATAAAAGAGAAAGATAATGGAGTGTTATTGATCAGCTAGATGTACTTATTATACTGTAGATGTTACATTATTGTAATTAATGTGCAGGGTCCCTTCGGATGACGGGAGGGTGTAGATGGATTGTGGCACCAGCAGCGTAGCCGCGATCGGGCTGATCGTTAAGTTGTTAACTGGGTATATATCCAAACTGACCCGTCCCTATTTCTAACGACTTAGACCGGTGTGCGGATCCCGGTCTTCAACATAAAATGGTTGACATGCCTACGGTTTTATTTTGCTTTTTAAAGTTCCGCTTTTGTGGTATTTTTTTATTATTGAAACGGGTAGATGAATAATAAATTACGCGATCGCCTTCATGTCGGTTATTTTTGAAATCCTCTTAATTATTTAAATAAAAAGTAGTAAGATGTTACCTTGCTAGTTAGTTGGTTGCATCTGGTGCTCTGTCGTGTTATGAGTACAGTTGTAAAAAGCAAAAAATACACAGCGTAGCCGTGGGGGAAAAAAGTTATTTTATTGTCTTTTTTTACATTCTTTGTGGCAGTTGACAACAAATTACCGTAATTTTTACCATTAAAGACTGTGAGAATCCGAGATACTGTACATTATTTTTTGTAGATTTAATAAGGTCTAATGTAGAAATAGATTTTTTTTTTCTTTAAGGTTATAAACATGGTCCGGTCGAAGTCCCACACTCACTCCTCCAGATCGAGGTCAAGATCTCACTCCACCACTAGGTCACGGTCAAGGTCACGCTCTAGGAAGAAGAGATACAGGTGAAGTGTGTGTGTGTGCGCGCATGTGTGTACACTCTTTGTGGCCTGCCTGTCTTGTGTTGGCTTTTCGGTGTTGTCTGAAGCAGTGCAGTGTCTTAACTACTGAGGCATGTTGTTTTCTGCCTGCAGCTCCAGGTCCCGTTCACGGTCCTACTCTCGTTCCCGCAGTCGGGAACGGAATTACCCTAGGGAGTATCGCCGGGACTATCGCCCCAGCAGGGGCATGAGGCGTCCCTACGGATTCCGCAACCGGGGCAGGGGCTACTACCAAGGCGGTGGTCGCTTCCATCACCGCGGAGGCTTCCGGCCCAACTGGCAAAACCGCCGTTACTCCCGCAGTCCAAGGCGGGGGCGCTCTCGGTCCCGGACCCCAAAACGTAGGTCCACCTCCCAGAGATCTCGCAGCAAGTCCCGTCACTCTGGACGGTCTTCGGCTTCCGGCCGCTCCTCTTCCTCCTCCTCTTCCTCAACCCCTCGCAACCGCTCTTCGGCACCAGCTGGTGGGAAGCCAGATGGACCAGGGGAAGAACGTGTAGGGGCAGCAACGAAAGGAGGTGTTTCCACAATACCGCTAGCCCCACCCTCTGATGGTTGGATGGGCATTTCAGCCTATGGGGACAACAGCCCACAGCGAAGCCCCTCCCCTGTGCCCAGTCCCCCCAACCAAAGCTCCTCCCATTCTGAACTCCTGGCTCGTTCCTCTGCACCTCCTGGCAGCAAGGTTTTCTTCCCACAGAGTGATGAGCAGGACCTCTCAAAAGTGGGCAGATACTTCAAAAGGTACCCATTCTCCCAACGTCTGTACATATACCAGTTAACATTTTGAATGTGGATTGTGTGAGTGTCATGTCCGAAGGTGCAAATTCTCCATGAACAGCTGTGATTTCTTCCTTTTGGGCAGGTGTCTACAAGAGGGTGGAGATGCGGTCCTTTCTCAGGATCAGGGCGTAGGGCGGCAGAGCGAGCCCCAGAAGGTGCCGCTTTCAGAGAGGGCCCAGTGGAGCAGACCGGACATGGAGCTCGAGCTTAACCTGGACTCGGGGACTAAAAGCAGGGCCGAAAAGGTGCCTTTCTTGGGGGACTCGCCTGAGGTGGAGGAGGAGGACGAGGTCCAGGCCTACAGGCAGCCACAGCAGCTCAGGGCGGCGGGCCAGGCTCGGGAGGGAGCCTGGACTCGGGACACTGCGAAGGGTCTCAGGCTGGGCAGGGAGCCCGACCGGCTGCTGAAGGTCAAAGAGCAGGGCCTCCAACCCCAAAGCCAAATGGCATCACTGCAGCAACCGAACGCCGGGCCGCAGCGCCCCCCAGACGGGAGGGGGGACAGTGCCCCCAGAGCCGGGCCCAGTCACTGCGGCCGGCCACAGGTTAGAATGAAAATGACTTCCTTGGACTTGGGAGATACCAGGTGAGTCGTGTTTTGTACAGAATTTAGGGGGGGGGGGGGTAGGGGCTGAATGACACACAATGAACTGCTTGTCTGTCCTCCCCAGCCCAGGCATCTCTGTAGCCGGGGACCGTTCGCTCGCCAGCGCCCTCGCCTGCTCAGCCAGGAAAGAGCAGGCCTTCCACTCCATCTTCCACCACATCACTCAGCCTCAGGCCTACAAAAGCACGGCTGAGGCCTTCATTCACCACGTAGTGTCCTTGGTCCATCATGTCAGAGGTACCTCAACAAGTCCCTCACTGTTGTTACGTGTAAGATTACTTATTTCTTGAAGAGCAGTATTGTTTTGCTGTTATTCATATTTCAGATATGACTTTGCATTCAGTTTTTCTGTAAGTGATATAATACGTTTCCTATACCTTTCTGTAATGTTCTTTTCAGTCTTTTGTGGATATGATGGACTCATAGCTCAGTGCTACTCTGCAGTGGCGATGTGCAGGGGCTGATGGGAAATGCAGTTCAGTCTGCACAGTGATGTTCTCTCTTTCATTGCGAATAGGTCATGCCAGTCCGGGAATGGGCATTGCAATGCCAAGGTCCATGTTACTGTAATTACACTTGAGAGATACCGATGCGGAAACGGGCACAGTCGAAGCCCCCCGTGTCCCTGGCGTAAAATCAGTTGCTAGCTCCAAAATGGCCTCCTTCCCCATGTTGGGTTTGATTGATGCACTACTCTGGTAGTGACCGAGTCGATTGTTAGGCATTGGTTTTGAGACGAAGAGGCGGTAAGTTGAAAACCGGACTTGTTAACAAAAAGCTTCTTTCGTTTATGAACTCTCCAGACTTGTGTAAATGTGTCAGATGTGGCTGCAATATGTGACTTATGTAAAACTGTATATATTGTGTATATGTAAAACTACTGTAGATCATTCAAGGTACAGTTACTTTTGTTCAGTTTCTAATTGCAGTATTTAAAGATCTTTATTAGATGTCAAACAGTGGATATTGATTTAAAAGTTGTCAGTAAAACTGATTAAGAATCGTGTCATATGGAATTGTCATTCTCATGATTATAATGGCATGTAAACAATTTCCTCTGCTATTCCAGTAACGAACTAGCTAACCAATTAGTCAGATGGGGCAGATACTTTGAGCGTTAATGCCTGCAGTTTATAAAGTTAACCTTCTGTGAGATGTGCTGCTTTCCTCCGCTAGATCGGCCCCTACGGGTGATGTCAATCTAACTGAATCACTTGTGCCCCCTGCCGCCCGCAGAGCGCCACTTCCAGCCAGCCGCTGTGTCCCTCCACGAGCGCTTCACGGTCTATCAGACAGCGGCTGTGGAGCACGAGGCCCGACACCAGAGCCCAGAGATCCACAGGTAGTAAGCAGGGTTAGCCGCTAATACCGTTAGCCACGTCAATTAGCAATATGTCTGGGAATGATAGAGGTACCAACCATGATTGTTTTGCTTATATTGGAAGGGTTGTCTTGCTGAAGGCTACAAAGAATGCTCATGTTTACTGGGTTATTGTGGATCTCCTCACGTAACTGTGCATAATTTGTCTTAAATTATGGAAGTTTTTAAGCATGTTATGTGTCATTCTTTCAAAGATTAAAAAGCTTTTTTCAGCATACTTGTACAAACGATAAAGAATAAAAATAACAAAATAGTGTCTTGCTAGCATTAAATATTAACAGATCATTCATAGTTGTTCTTTCTGATCAAAAGGAGGATTGACATCTCCCCCAGTGCTTTTAAGAAGGCAAGAACATTCAAGGAAGATTCCAAGGTATGGAAGCCTTCAGTGATGTCGTGTCACACCTTAAAAAATAGTTTGTGGAAGGACTGCATCACCTTTAACGTCCATAGGGGGTCAGCAGTGAGCAGTTGGTGTAAATATGTGAGGCTGACAGTCAGTTTGAGGTGTGTTGTACATCAATGTTTTTCCTTTATCGCTGGGGAGGGCTGTCGGGTGTCATGGATCAGATTTTAACACATGCTATCACAGCGAGAATTAATGGGTGCTCCAACACTGCTTTGCTCTGATAGGACGAAAAAAAATCAAGGTGCGATTCTGCTGATTTGCGGTACGATATCGATCGGCGGCGGACCGAGCAGAGCCGGGACCGGGATGAGGCCAGGATGTCCCGGGAACATAGTCCGCCCAAGAAAGGGGACAAACTGACCAAGGGACCCAAAGATCACAGACTGTTTAAGGATGAAAAGTAAGACGTCTGACACCAGGGGATGTTACTGTCAAAGGTGTTTTCCTGTTTAATAATTGCCTTTTTATTAATATCAACAATTGTTTTTTATCATTCCTTGCTGCTATTTATATGAAAATGACCATTTTGTTTTACAGCAGTAATCAGTTTTTTGCGCCTTTTGTTGGATGAGGACATTTGGGATTAGCAAACAAAAATGACAATAAAATGTCATATAATCCAGGCAACAGCACAAGGTTGGACTTCATTGCAGTGCACTTCTTAAGCACATTGTGTAAGAGCTGCAGTATGGTATTGCATTTTTATTCTCTATCCTTTCAAAGGAGATTTCAGTATGCTGAATGTTTCATCTTTAGTACTAGTTTTTTCCCCCTTTACTGTAGACAAACTGTTACCATGGAAACCAGTATGGGTCTCCCTGTAACAGAATCGTTAATCCAAGTACATGCAACTTTGACTGGTGGACTTCATACATGGAGACTGAGTGCTCAACTTATCTTGCAGCAAACAAAAAAGCAAGGAGCGGGGGCGTTCCAAGTCGTCCTCCGGGTCATCAGTGACGCGTGAGGACAGCAGGGGGAAGCGCAGGCCCAGGGGGGAGGAGGGGGCAGCCCTGACGGAGCTCAAGGATGGCCCTGGCTTCCAGGGTACCCTGCGGCCCAGGGGAACCTTTGTAAGTACTGTGGGGAGGGGGGGGTTTATACCTTGTTGGGATGGGAAGAGTGGAGGTGTAGGTACACTGCTGCTATGGCGACCGGTGAGTCATGCAGACAAATCCTCTCTTGCCCCGTAGCAGTTCCGCATCAGAGGGGGGCGAGGTCGGGGCCGGGGGGCCTTCCCTCCACCCAGCTCTGGACCAACCCCTCCCAGTGCTGCTTTTCAGAAGAGACCTAAGGAGGAAGAATGGGACCCAGAGTATACACCCAAGAGCAGGAAGTACTTCCTGGTGAGTCTCACGCTCCCTGTCGAAAAGTTTGTAATTGGATGTGAGACTTGGGTAATATTTGGCCCTGTAATTTGATTGGATTGGGTCAGTATCCTTGGAAACATTGTTCACTGAGAACTCCAGTGCTTGTAAGATTCACATGAAAATGGGGCACTTGAAACCCAGTTCATACCACACTTTACTGCGTGCGCTTTCAGGCATTCTGCCCACAGAAGCTCATGTTCATACTACATTTAGCTGTGGATGCAGATGGTCACGGTTGGTGCATGCATACAGCAGTGATATTGCACCAGAGCATGTTACACATGCACTGTCCGCAGCTGTCTAGCGTAAACTTGATAATGAAACTTACATCGCTTTACCCCATGCATGACAGAAAGCGTGTGTAGAAAAGTGAAAAACGGACTTAATGCCTGTGCTCTATCATACCCTCCACAGCACGATGACAGGGATGACTGCACAGACTACTGGGTAAAGAGGGGAAGGGGGCGGGGCCTGTTCCAGCGTGGGAGGGGCCGATTCCCCTTCAGGAAATCCAGCAGCAGTCCCAAGTGGACTCACGATAAGTATCAGTGTGAAGGTAACGAGGAGGAAGAGGAGGAGGAAGGTGCAGAGGGTGAGGAGAGGAAGGACCCACAGAAGGATGAGAAAGTGGAGTGAGAGTGTAAGGAGCATGTAGTCGCACTGAGGTCTGACTGTACGGCTGGAGGTAAAGACCCAAGCGATCTCTCTCTACCTGTTAAGTGGAGAGTACATAACATTCATATTTGGTTTGGTTTAAGAAAAATCTGTTCCAGCGATAATTGCTTTTTCAGTTAAGATTTTTCTACTCTTGTTTGTTGACTTCAAATTAGTCTTCCTGTACTGATTACTTTCAGTGGAGACCATTACCTCTAATGCCAAGTACAGGCTCTCTCCTCAGTTTAAGTTGGTTACAAGATAATTTTTCCCTAAACCTGCATCTATATTAGTAATTGTGGAACCACTAAGAAGCGCTATTTGCTACCTTCAGTTGTATCAGATTAAGTTATAGTAACCATGTTGCTACAATAAACCTTTTATTCAAACTATATGTGGCCTGGTATGGTGTGTGTTAGTAAGTGTTAATGTATGAAAAGCCATGCATCAGACATTTTTAAATGCGTTGCTGCGGAGGCAAAGAACCACGCATTTAAAGCCATAATGCATGACTTATTAACCCACTTACACCTCGATTACCACACATTTGGCTTACACCGGGACTTGATTATTAATATAATCGATTATCTACTTACTAATCGGACAGTTCATTGAGTAATCGTTTATAGTTAATGTATAAAATTGCAAATGGCACAAGGCTGGAACCGGTCAACCAGTGAAGGGTGCACACTCAGTCACACATATGGTCAATTTAGGCACTCCAATTCAATTTAATTTAATGTATTTTGGACAGTGGAAGAATACCGGAGGATCCGCCTGAAAGGAACGTGCACACAGGGCGACATGCGATAGCTTGTTGGGGTTCAAACCATCAATAAGTTGCACTCGACATTTTTCCTCAGTTACAGGAAACACAACTAAGCAAGCTCTGCAATTTTAACGACGGTTCCTCTTCAACATTATGAAAAGGGAGTTTATCGTTGCTGTTTCTGCATGAGGTCTGCATGCACTCAGTCATAATCATACTCCTCCTTGCTGTTACACTCAATGATAGGCCATGTGGCACAACTGTGAGATATTAAGTCAAAAGGAGAAAAATGTGCAAGAACTGGTCACAAAAAGACAGTCTTTTTGTATGGAAATATCTTGCATTCCTTAGAGACAATACTGAGAAAAAGCAAGTGATTTGTTGGCATTCCTGATGTATTGGACAGGCTATTTTTAGATGACATATTTAATTAATGATTTGGCTAAGCGATGGGGCTGATCTTTTCAGCAGCAATTATTTTGACAAAAAGGAATCGTACGAACTAAAATGATTTGTGGAAGTGCTGAGAAAGAAGCTGGGCTACTGTGAGGTGCTAAATGGCACACATCTATGGCTAACCTCACATCATCAGATGAGTTTGTCAAACCCGAATGGTCTTCTAAAATGTATGTGCATTGCAGTCGTGCTTTGAACCCTCCGTTTCTATGCTCCATCAATATGACGTCTACTTATTTCCGTACTGATGAGCAATCGAGAAGGAAATTTTTAATCCATGCTTTTAATGACAGTAATCGAGTTTGAGTAATCCTGACAGCTCTAGTTTACAAATATGTACCTAAAGACATTTTCATGTTCTTGAGCCAAGATTCATTTTTTAGAACCACTTTCTTCTGGCAACAAACATTTTGCTAAGAAACAACCCAAGCCACCGTTGTCAATTCAAAAAGACCAGTCAATTTGAAATTGCCATTTCTGCTAACTTTAAAAACATTTGGAATATTAATAAACTGACTTACTAGTGCGATTCACCCCTCTAGCACTACATGTGCAGCTATAAACAATTAATGAACACCCTTCTGACCAATCAGATTTGAGAGTTCAACTGCATTGTGACAAATGCCTTTAAGGAAACTGGGTGGAAAATAAGATCAGATTCCTTTAATTTGACTTTCAATTCAAGTTGTCTTGAAAGTCAAGTGAAAATCAAATATTCAAGACAGAACACACATAGACATTAAAATATATGTACAGGGAAGACAGGGAAAAAAAACAAACAAACGACAAGTTGAGTTTCACCAGTAGAATGTCCTGGTGAGGAAGGTAGCCGCAGTGTTAAGCCAGCTTCCGCTGGCATCAGCCTTGGCGCCCATCCGGGATATCGCTTTGTCCGTGTTGCGCTCCGGGCTCTCGTCCTCAGGCAGGTAATCTGGCAGGTGGACGTTCTCCTGCACAGCGGCGGCTGTGGTGCTGAGTGGGACCATGACCTGCAGGCACAGACAGTTCACCATGACTGGCTGCTAGCAGCTCCTTCTGTGATGTTAAAAGCAGATGCCTAGAAACGTGGACTCACCTCTTCCCCTGCGTCATTTTTCACAACCTGCTGGGCTGTCAGCACCTTGGTGGTGGCGATGGCGGATGCTAGAGACTGCGAGGCAAAGAAACAAAGATACTCAAACCCATGCTGGATTACTGTATGCCTTACATGACGTCACTGCACCAGTACTGCAATTAATCATTATATTGCGGTTCAGTTTGTCACAATAGGTTCTGTATTCTGAACCTTCGCATCAATTTAATTTATTGCAGTACTATTTAATACCAGCAAAGAACACTAGTCAAATGTCTTATTTCACAAACTTTTTTTTTCAGCCGTTGATTAAACGTACACCGTTTATGTAGCCTACACTAAGTGCACTGCAATGCAAAAATTCAGCTTTTGAAACGAAACACTGCATTCAGCAAGTACAATGAACACTACTTCCACGTTTAATTTGTCGGCCACTTTTTGCTAACCGTCTTTTCTGGTTTGGGCTGCTTTTGCTGTGTTATCCCTTGTGCATATTTGTTCTTGAAATTCTTCATATCCTTCTAATACAGGGTCCTGCTCCGCCTGTGTGAAAAGGTGCTCCTTCCTTTCAGCGTTCTGCTGCAGCCTATCAAAGACTTGCTGATCATGTTTTCTAGACTCGATATATATGGGCTTTTCACAATCAGCTAGTCTTTGCGCAGTCATCTCGGATGAATGGATCCAGCTAGATTAATCTACTACAAAGCCGCCTTTGAAAAACCCCACTTATCCTGGATGAGCTTCACCAGCATTAACTCATCCAAGATGAGGCATCTGATCTTGGATGATTTAAGCTTTGTACGGAAAATACCCCCCCAGATACAAGAAGATCAGTATAGCACAACAAAAAATATAGTATTTTGTGTTATTGTAGCGCTGTACGGGGTCAGTATATCCCGGCATGCTCACAGGCAATATAAATAGCCCTTGTATTGTTATCATCTTATAGCTGCCTTCCCGATCTTGGTGTGTATGTTTGCCCTTGTCTTGTGTGTATCCTGCGCCAATGGCATGTTCTTAGCTTGTATAACTCTCCCACCGCATCAGCACCTTTCGACGTCTGACCACCTTGTGTTTCAGGTGTGTGTGTGTTCGGTGCTTGTTGGGTTCATATTACAGTCCTGTCCAGAATTCGGATAAAGTGCGTGTTCACTCCTGGCAAGCAAGTATCTGCGTCCTTCGCTATGTTCGCGATGCCTTGGTCCACCCAGCATGGTATTGGAGGTTTTTCAAATATTGCAATGTGATTCTGTTGTAATACATATTGGGATATCTACGAAACAAAAAAAGCTGGAAAACTGAGCGGTGGAACAGCGCCCTTTAGTTAAGCGGGGAATTGGACAGCTTTACAGCGCTGTACCTTTTGCATGTGCTGTACATACAGCTCCTCTGCTGTGCTCCAAGCTTCTCCTGTTACTTCCGGGTAAAATCTGTTTGTGTCCTAATGAACAGACTATAGAGCATGTGTAGAGCGCCTAGCCCTGTTTGTGTCCTAATGAATGTACATATGCAGGACTAAATCCACTCCTATTGGCATTATCTGCAAGTGTTAGTCAGACTAAAAGAAATTTTGTGTAGTACATTTACAGTCGGACTAACATGTTTACATTTTAAAATACTTTTAAAATCCGGTTTTAGTCAGACACAATTTAATTCAATTTCCTTAGTGTGCATGTTAACGTAGTGACTGACTCATCATTGGCAGTTAAAGGCTGTTAATTAAATCTGGCCTGTTTTAAATGTTTGTACTTCCATTGTTTTTTCCCCACTGTTTTTAACCCAGACTTATTGTGAACTGTGGGCCATCAGCCAAAGGCACAAGTGAAATAAGTGGCTGCTTCGGGCCCCCCGGTAAAATTAAGGGCCTGGCACCCCTCACTTGAGAAGACGCCCCTAAAAAGGGCTGGACTGACCCTGACTGTGGGGTAACTAGTGTAGTTGGACTGTGCACAGAAACAAGATTTCTGTGAGTTAATGAATTTAAGTTGGAGTTTGTCCATGGCTCGTTTCTCACCTCGGGGGGCAGGTCGGACCGGATGCGTACAGTGCACCTCTTCAGCGCCATTTGGAAGGTAAAGCTGATGACCCCTTTGACCTTGAGCAGGGCTTCTTCACAGAGGCCGCGATGGACCTGCATATCGGGTTAAAGGCCTCAATCACCACCATACAATGAAACAGCCATGACACCTCCAATCAGGAACTGGCAGGTAGGTGCACTGATTAGAGAAAGGAACTGGCCCAAAACCCTTCAGAGTAAACTTGTAATTTCTTTGTACAGAAATGTCACATTTATATGATTTGTCATGAAAATAAAGGACATTTTCCCCATTGCTAACCCATGCCTTATCTATTCCTTTCAAAAGCCACACTCTGATTATCCATTGAAATAGTTCAACCAAAAATATAGCTCAATTTTATTCTCAACTTCCTCACAGAAGCCACAAAAACCCATTACACTAGGTACCAAAATAAAGCTCAAAAATCTAAGCTATTCAGGAGATTTGTATAGAAATCCACACACACATTCACTCACAAATGCACACCTATGGGCAATTTGGTAACTCCAATTAACCTCAGTTTGCTTTTGAACTGTGGGGAGAAAACCAGAGTACCCAGAGAAAACTCCTTAATGACATGGGAAAGAACATGCAAAATCCACAAACATGGAGCCATAGCGAAGACTCAAACCCCAGAGCCAGAGGTGTGAGGCAACAGTGTGAACTGCTGTGCCACTCTCAGTGGGTACCCAAATACCCTTAAGGCTAATGACTTGAAATATTTAGTTTCTTTATTTTGGTATCAAATTAAGACATTCTGACTCAATGATCACCTGCTGGTACCTACTCCAAGCTAGGCGGTGTAAACATACCACACTGTCCAGGCCCTGTATGTGAAGGGTAACGGACTTGGCCTTTTTGTTGGTGCTGTTGATGAAGAACTGTGACTTGGCGCGTTTCGGCTGCTGAGGGGTTTGGAGGGTCCCAGTATGGAGAGGTTTACTCAACAAACCAGAGACTTCTCTGGCTAAATCACACACCTCATTCTGTCCATGTCTACTGAAAGAGAGCAAAAAAAACCAATAATGTCAATACAAAACCCTTTTTTCCCTTTTGGCTGTTCCAACTTGATAACTCTATGCTTTGGCATATCACTCAGATTGTTTTTTTTGCTAATGT
>JAODUD010000039.1:8840650-8851812 GCA_026784285.1 Stomatorhinus walkeri | reverse complement strand
GTATGAATTCAATATTTGGCTTGATGGCAACATCTGGTGGAAGTTTTGTGTCAATAGCCCACGTAGAAATCCCCTTATTGATAAAAATGTTGATGTGTTCAATACTTATTTTCCCCGCTGTATATGTATAGTATATAACCTGTGTATGCATTGTAAATAGCTCTTGTACATACAGTGGTACCTCAGTTCTCTAACTCGAATTTCGTAAGCCGAAATAACCAGTTAAAAAAAAAAATACCTAGAACTCGAGCTGAATCTCAGAAATCAAACCATGAACTTGTACATGCGGGGAAATGAGTCACGCGGCCTGTCTCTCTGTGGAAACAAAGGGTCAAGCTTCAGTCTCAGCCTCACATTAGCGTGCATGTTTACACTAACTAAATACATATATTTACACAGTAACGAGGGGGCGTGGTCCATAGAAGGAGCAGACGATCGGGGCAGGACACGTGGTTTGGATATATTTATTTTCTTACTTTAAAAATGACTGTTTTAATAAATGTAGCCTACTTAAATGTGTTTAGTACGGTATATACTCTTCTTGTTTTATCCGGTTCATTTTGTATTTAAATGCTAATATATATATATATATATATATATATATATATATATATCGGTGTAATTTTTTGGGGCCGGGAACCAATTAATTGGTTTTGCATTATTTCTTTTGGGGAAAATTCCATCAGAACTTGAACTTTTTAGAATTATATCTGGAGTTCCGAACGGATTAAGTTTGAGTTCTGAGGTACCATTGTATTTGTTAGTGTACTTATGCTCCCTACTTTCACCTGTATCATATGTGTAATCTTGATGTGCACTATTTGTGTGAGCATTTCCGTCTAGTGTGTAACCTCCCCATGTTTGCATGCCTTATTTGTTTTTATGTATTGTTGTTTATTGCGTGATTCTTTTAATGCTGCGTATAAACAAGCAGCTTCGTTTGAAATCGTGCTCTGTCGTTCTTCGCCGCCGCCGCGATGTCTTGGGTTGCTAAGCATCACAGTATGACGTATCTTAGAAGTGAGAAAGTTGATTCATTGATAAAGCATAAGCATGTTTTTACTTGTTTTCTTATATGTTGTATAAAATTTCCACGAATAAAACAAATACAATGGCTCTGTTTTCCGACAGTCTATGCAATAATATTGAACATTACCTTCTGCAGAATTTATTTCTGGGCATTCGAGGTGTGAAATGAGGACGTGCAGAATGTGCTTTTTCAGTTATAAAATCTGTGTTATATAAAATTACCCAGCAATTTAAGAACAAAGTCATGCCTATGAGTCAGCACATTTGCAACGAAAAGTTTGAGTGCTAACGACTTCATTAAAAGCTCAGTCTGTGGCACCATTGCCTACCATTTTCAGGACAGTGTGTCCTTCCACCGATATGTAGACTACAGTGGTACCTCGATCAGAACTTGAATTTAATCCGTTCAGAACTCGATTCGGATCGAATCCTAAAAAGTTCGAGTTCTGATTGAATTTTCCCCATAAGAAATAATCGAAAACCAATTAATTGGTTTCCGGCCCCAAAACATTACACCTAAATATGTTTTTTTAGCATTTAAACACAAAATGAACTGGATAAAACAAAAAGAGCATATACTGTACTAAACACATCTAAGTACATTTATCAAGACAGTAATTTGTAACTTAAGAAAATAAATGTATCCAAACAATGTGTAAAGTAAAAAAAAATAAAACAATGTGTCCTGTCCCGATGGTCCGCTCCTTCCGTGTGCCACGCGTGGAATCCCGTCATCAGCTGTTTCCGGTGCTATCACAGCGAATGCGAGGCTTTGACTGAAGCTTTACCCTTTGTTTCCGCTGAGAGCTGTGTGACTCATTTCCCCACGCGTACCAGTTATCTTAGGTCGACGTTCATGGTTTGACTTCTGAGATTCAGATCGAGCTCTAGGTATTTTTTTCGAACTGGTTGGTTCGACTCTTTAAGAAATTTGAGTTTTAATGAGTTTGAGAACTGAGGTACCACTGTATATTGACATCCTGAACCCTATCCTGCCTCAGTTGTAGGTTCAACAACACCAGAGTTGCCAAATTTGTTTAGCTGGTTGGCATGTAACTGTTTTATTACCTTGTAAATAGTCCGTAGGGGTTGCAAACTACCACACATTTACGTTTATAAGGGAATATTTTTTTGCGTGAGAGTTGGCAACCCTGCACCACGCGACCCTTGCAGATGGATCGATGGACATTTTAGTTAGGCTCCTTTTACGTAAATAAAATCCTGAATACGTATACACAACATAGATATTCCCAATAATGAGTATGTTTCACCTAATCCTGGAGAGTGGTTGCATTTATCAAGTGATAAAGTCATTATATCACAAGCATTGTTTTGACTCAAAACTATTCCTCAGTGGCACAACTTAGTGTAGTGGCCACAGTTAGCCTGGTTTAGACTCACCTAGAACAGGAACTGATCTCTAAAATATCCCTACAGTACAGAAGTCTGTAGAGGACATGCATAAACTTTTTTTTCTTTTTGTTATCTCAAGATCCAGACTTACTTTTTTCTTATTTTTTACGGTTTAAAACATCTTTAAAACATCACCCGGTAACCATGGAGATGTCAGAGACTTTCCAGTTGGTTGGTAATGAAACTGACTATTCTTTCAAGCTACTATAATTTTTCCGACGGTATAACTACAAATTTCTGAACCTCCTTCTAAAATGACGAACACTAATATGACAATTTTCTAGCACCTACAGACAGTGTTATTTCATCGTATCTATGATTCGGTGCAATATATCTCGACCTTTCCCCCACAGTTTGAAGTCCAGCTTGGTTTTACAATTAACAAGTACAATATCCTCCTGAGACCCAAGGAAAGAAGTGTCCTTCAATTTTAGGTTATTTGTCTTTGGAATAAATAAGACATCTTACAATTCAGATTTTTTCAAATTTATTTTTATTTTCATTTCACAGCATGTCCTCTTTAGTGTGCAACAGGAATACATGCAGTTCCTAACATCACTGAAAAGATAGATGTAAAAATAAAATGTCCACTACAATGGACATAAATGTATAGGTGCGGTCTCAATAGGATATAACCACTTATGATATTGATGCAATATACTTTACTGTGCAATATACACCTTTACTTTTCCTGTAACTTTTGGACAAATGTACTTTAGATTCCTGTACAGAGAACTTATTTTATTTAAATTTTTTATCAGAATGCTAAACAGTGCCGTAATTTGTTTTACAATTCATTCCTATTTTTATACTTTTTTATTGTTCTTGTCTTCGTGTTTATATGTGATTGTGCAGTCGCAATGTGAGCAATTCCCCCCGGGATTAATAAAGTCTTCTGATTATAACTCTGATTCTGATTGGGACAGTCCACGATCAAAGTAAAATCTGATGCATTCGTCCATGAGGATAATACTAAACCTTGAGACCATGGGAAAGTGACATGGGTTATGTCGTGATCTCGAGATAACGAAAAGGGAAAAATAGTTCATGCGTGTCCTCTACGGACTTCCGTACTACGGGTCAAGCTCAAGCTTATAATTTTCGGACGTGTTGCTTCCTGTTTTTTTTTTTATTGTTGTCTGATATGTTTGTATCATTGTCGCCGCTTTTATTACAATTATGTTTTTTATCTGATTATCAGCGGGTACATGATTTATGGCTCTGAAAGAAATAGGCCTGCAGTAGGATTTCCACGCTTTTCCTCTTAGTGAGAACTTTTATCGTGAAGAAATTCATTTACTGTAATGTTTAACAGTGTTTGATAATGGTTTACTTTACTGTGTAGCCTGTATTGTTTTCATTAGATGATACAATGGACGAGATTCTCTTTACAGTACTCTTCGGGACTGCAGCCTGCAGTTAAGAAAATTTGGTCCAATTAGGCAAACGGGCTATTAATACCTAAAAGAGTACATGAGGTCAGCGTGGCCCTGTTTTGTGCAGAAAGACAGTGAAATAGGGGCACGGCTGACTGCAACCGAAAAGTGTAATAATGGCATTGAACCACCATGAGATGCCAGGACAGATTAAAAACTTGGAGGGAATAAATCAAATAGGCACGGTTTGAAGGAGGAAACACGAGACGTCGACTCTTTTGGTGTTTTACTGGTGATGGTTTATTAAGCTGTGTCCGGAAGTGTGTCTGATCAGGATCGGCACGGCTGTGACAAAAGATTGTCCTAATGTTTTGACTATTCAGTGCATTTTCCTATATAATGAACATCATCACTCATTTTTTAAAATGTCCATTGACGTTTTTCTTGTTATGAAATGGGTTGAGTATCCAAAGCCAGCCAGGAAGACACGCCGCTCCGCATAACACATGCAGACAGTGGGAAACAGTTTATCGGATTCGGTGCGTAACAAGTTTTAAACGAATGTTGTGGTTTGCACGTCGTTCCATGACCCTTTAATCTTTAGATCCTCTCCTATAACCTGGGTGAAACCACATCCTTTTAACCTGTGACACTTTATGTGGAGCGGATATTCTTGGTCTACCGATACAGGATGGGTTAAACGCCATTGATTGTTTTTGTTATTGTTGTGTGGTTACATTACTGTGGGGATTTTTTTCTGCAATAATACCATTTTAGCTGTGTGTCTGATGGTTTTTATGTTTTTTTTTTCCGTGAATGGAAACTAGATGTTCTTTCGTTAGATGATGCACTTATTTTAATAATATTCTTGTTGCCTGACTACCTTGAATATCTAGTCTTTGATCTGTGTTGGCAGTTGAGTTTATACTGCTGACCACATTTCTTCTGGAGGTCAATGTTCTTTGAACATTCTAAAACAATTTAAGGGGAAATTACAGTTAGACTTGAAACCTGGTTCATTTATTCACCTTACATGCATTCACACATCAAATTTTTGTACAAGAATGCAGGTTTTAATAGAGATTTATGAATGTTAAATTACGTTTCTGTGTATTGACAGAATAGAGGGATAAAGTATTGAAAAATTATATGCTGGGTTAGATTTATAATTTATCAATTGTTTAGCACCAACTGCTGTGTTACATATATTGGTCATGGTTGTAATGCTTTTATAGCTATACAGCAAGGTATTTGTTCCTTTAGGTTATATGGCAGAATCTTAAGATTCCTGGAAATAGAAATGGGAGTGTTTAGCTCATAAGGAGGAGTTACGTTCTCAGATTTCACAGAAGAGAGGAGATGCAGAGCCTGGAGGTGAAGGAAGAGGAACAGGAAGTAAAAGAAAAAAAGGTGAGTAAAGAAAATGCTTGGAGTAGCAGATAGTTTGGTGCTTAGAGACACTTACGTGTAACATAGAACTTTGCATTTTAAGCCTCTTGCGTCTTCACGTTTGCCTAATGGCTGTTAAACTGACGCTCTTTGACTGTGTGGTTGATGCTGCAGAGCTGAGAATAGTGGTCTTAAGTTGCCCTTAGATACTTGGCTGTTCTGACTGTTCACCAGTTCTGTCCTACCTCGTATTGAAAGTTCAGTTTGCGTTCACTGCTTCAGCAGGGGGCACTAGTGTTCTCCCTTCTCAGTACTGCATCACAGGTGTAGAATGACCCTGAAGCTGGAAGCTGGCTGCCCCGCCAAACCCTGCATTCTCTGGCTTCGCCTTCCCGCAAGGGTTAGCGCCCTCTCCTGCCACAGAATAGCCTCTTCAGTGGATCATCGACCAAGCCACCGATGGGGAGGGACCCGTTTGGGACTGGGGGGTGACCTGTATGGTGGCACTGCGGTTTGAGGAAGGGCACTTATCATCTGAGCTTCCCCTTTCCGTCTAACTGGAAAGAAGCTGTTTTTCACACCCTGCCGGCTCTTTTCTCACTACTCTGCGCCTACATGCCAGCAGGGAGGGAAACCGCGAAGTGTTAGGTGGAGGTTTTAGCGACGTGATGATGGACGGAGACGGGTGATCGCTCAGTTAGTGTACTGAGTTGTGTATATGTCTCCCAGAGAAGCTGCCTGTTGCCGGTCACATAGGTGGCCCGCCGCTTACCATGTGTGCCACTCTAACAGCAGGTGGTTTCCCATTGCTGAATTTTCACATATAACCAGCTTTGTCTAAGAAGACTGCACCCCATTGAGTCATCCCTGGGAAAGGAGAGTGACCCAGTTTTTCTTTTCGGTAACGTGACATTTACAATTGAAATGGTCCTTCATTAATACTTTCCTGTTAAGAAATACAAAGATGGCTTCGGAAAAGCCGATTAATTGCCGTAGCACATATGCATAGGTGTGTGGATCAAGTCCATTCAAGGTTATGATGTTAAAGAGTCCCCACCTCCTGACATATGTGTGAAGACATGTCTCAGTGTTGGTGTGTCTGAATTTGTAAGGGTTTGGGTTCTCAGCCCAGGGCCCATCCTGTCACCTGAATCCCCAGGTTGAAGTTCAGTCCACAGGCCCATCAGGAGCAGCTGCAGTTTATGGCCGGATTGGAGGTGGGGGAGGGGGGAGCATAAATGAACAATATTTTAGAGTAATGGTTGTAACTTCAGAATCCCAGCAGGGGGTGCCATTGTTTTGCAAATGACCTGATTGGCCTCTGCATAACATAGTGTCAAAACAAACACTTCTAGTCATAGAGATCAGCTACCTGAATGACAAATAATGTCTGCGAAGTCATATTATGATATTTTAGAGTAAAATTAAAGTATTTAGTCATTTCTTTATAGGAGATTATAGGGAAATTCTGTGTACCTATTACTACGCTTAAGGTCATCACTAATAAAAACATTTGGTAACACTTGTGTATTAATTATCCAGAAACAGTGTTAATTACGTACTGATCCCATGTTCATTCATCATTAGTCATAACGGTTCATGTGTTTCATGCAGTCGCTGTATTTTTTCATGATTTGTACTTGAGTGTAACTGAATTACTAAGGTGCCCCAATAAGTGTACATCTTTAAGTTAGCTGTTGTGGCCAGTGGCTGAGTAAGGCAAAACATCTAGAAAGTTCTGAGAGTAACTGAGCCGCCTTATAAAATAAGGACCAGAAGGTCCTTAAAATACAATTGAAGCTTTGTTTTAAGGAAGGGATCCATAAAAGTCTTGTGCCTGAGGCCCAGCAATGCCCCGGGTTTCTTCGAGCGTGTGGGCCCAACAGGTGCTGCCCGGGAACACTGAGGAGAATTTGCATGCCTGCTGCTTTGCATTGAAAATGAGCAACACAAGGATTTTAAATTCAGGGCAGCAGTTCGACCCACCACCCATTATCTGGCTTTGTGCTTTTACGGCGCTTTTGATTGTTAAACTTTATTAAGGCAGGTGTTATATAGTAACGGGTTCAAAGCAATAAAAGTCCCTTTGTTTTGTTTTCTGTGAGAAAACTAAAGTGGGTTTTAATTGAGCATAACCTGATGGTGACTCTCATTGGTGGGATTCCCTGCTTACTGGTGGGATTTCCCCATACGGGCAGTTACTGGGATTGTCTAGATCCCACTGTCTGGATACTGGGCCCCAATACTTCCTCTGATGGATGACCTCTTGCCCCACGATGCCTCTGGGAGAAAATCATGCAGATCTGGCTGGGTGGCAATACTGAAACCCTGCCATAAATTTGTTGTAGATGGACATGTGAGGTGTTGCCTTCCAGTGTCTAATCAGATCATAGAGGTGCTGCTTGAACTGTAAATATTTACCCAGCAAACACAGCAGACTCCCTGGGCTAATTGCTGCACTTCCGCTGCGTGAGGGGCAGCCGCTGGCATCCCAGCATCAGCATGGAGTCGCTTTACAAAAATCCATGCAGCCTGACAGCAGTGGGCCCTGAAAGCCTCTTTGTAAAATTTCCTAGCAAATAGCAACATATATGCCCTATCTTACTCTATATTTGAATAAACCCAGTGCCATTCCGTGTCCCTGGGACAGTCCCTGACCAGTGTGTGCAGCTGGGTCAGGGCCTGGTTGTGGCACCTGCTGAAACCACACCACCATATGAGTTATGAAGAGCGCCCCTTGCAGTTCACCTAGGGCTGCAGCAATGTATTATTTTTTCCAGATTTTTGGTATAATTGTTGTCGATTAAAAATGTTACCTCTGTATTATGAATTAATGCAGAGTTCAATTCACAGTAATCACATGTATAAGTTATAAGGTGTATAAGTATTAAAAGTAGTATACATCGGAGCCATTTAAATCCGGATCCTCGATGTCCGAGCCCTGCTGGTTTTCCAGGCTTCCTTTACCTGTGAGCTGGGTGTGAAGCCTCTGGCCAATCAGAAATGAGTAATTATTAAACTAAATACCTGGGACAGCTGAAAACATAGCCTGGATTTGGAATCGCGGGCCAGTTTTGAAGAACCCTGATATACATTCTTACTACCCCGTCAGCTACAGAAGCTCATGGGACACTGACCTTTTCTACCCCTTTCGTCTCTGAACTCTCAGATGGATAAAGGAGAGTGTTACTGTCGCACTGTGCGCTCGAGGCCTTGCCCTTACAGCAAGACATGCCCTGTGCACTTTGTAGCACAAAGAGACCATATAATTAAGACGACAAATCTGTATGAACAGAGGGTTAAGCGTACAGGCTAACTGCTCTGCGCCATGGTCCTGACGCTGAATGCTGTCCCCTCCTTGCTGCAGGACTAGATTGATCTTAAGCCGTGCGTCTTGTCCCTGAATGTGTTTGACATTCTTTGTGTACCAATTACCCCAGTGAATAAGTAGCTTAGCAGTTACATCAGGTTTGAGGATATGTTACCGGATGTGTCATTTCAATGACAGCTCAGCGGACAAACAATGCTCTCATCCGATTCACTTTCTTAGTCTTCTACAAGCAACAGAGTACTAAACGCTTAGTCACTGCTGCCTCATGAAAAGCCGAAGATTCAGTGACTAAAAAGCTACCGGTTACAAATTCAGAAATGAGAATCACGTTCAGGACAGTCAGAGAAGGCTGAGAATGCCGCGAGCTTTTGTTTAGGCCGCTGGAGGCGTCGAGGTCATTGGTGTTTGCGCTGCGTAATGTGATAAGGCAGGTGCTTCAGCTCACCTAATACTGGGTGGGGAAAACCTTAGCATCTATTCATGTTTTTATTGCCGCACTCAAATGGGCTTAATGCTAATTTCACAATGTACGTATTAGAAATACAGCTACCTGGGCTGCAGATTTTTCTTGTTGTGGTTTATAGGGACAGTTTAAGCTGAAATGCACATTCCTGGTCCCCAGGGACCAGATTTCTGGTCAGATGATATGGTGATACGGACCTGACAGACACCTCATTTTGTTCCAGCGGTCACCTTGATTTCATATACTGTGTGTGTGTATGGGAAAAAGCCTGAGAAAGTACAGATTAGGAATCTTCTTGGTTAACCCTTTCTTTACCAGTACATCTTTCAAGAACCGCAGAATATGGCACAACCTGTCAGACGGTGAGAATTATTAATTTTGCGACCTCGACTCAGCCTTGTGGATTTCTTGCACTCACGGCCCTGTCACTAATACGAAAATGGTGCGGTCTGCTTCTGTCATTCTGCTATTTCTTTCTGTTTAAGAACTGAGGCTTTTCTTGCAGGCGGCAGTTATGCTGCATCTGGCAGCGAAAGGGTTAATCATTTCACTTCTACTTTTTAGTCATTCTTGAGGCCCGCGCCGTATGCTGAGATGCTCCACAGTGTTTTCTTACAGACCGATGGAGTAGGTGAGTCATCAGCAAGCCGTAAGAAGCGCCTGCTCGTTTACCCATGTCAGCAATTGCTTTGACCGAACAGAGCATCTGATGGGCGCACCCATACCTACAGATTCTAGTCATTTATCTGCGGTGTCTCTCACACATATTTATGTTTCGGGGTCATTGTACCTCAGACATGGTTACTATAGGTTATGCACACTCCCTTTCGGATCTCTGTTGTGGAGGCCAGAGAAGTTGCAGGGAAAATCTTCACCATCTTGTCTCGTTTTCGGAAAAGCGGAACAGCATTCCCCTGTAAAGCTAGTTCTCCTTTCTCATTCTATCCAGTGGGCATGAACAATGCTCCTGATTTTTCATTTACTTCAGTAGGGAGTAGGGACACGAGCAGCCCTTCTTGTAAGAGTACCTGGAGGTGTTGCTGATGGCTGTGACATTCGTCACGTGTCATGGAGTCTGGGCGGTTTTTCATGAACTTGCAAAGTTAACAGCGCTTATCCCTTTTTGTGGAAGTCTCCTCTGTAATAAATGCACCTGATATAGTGGTCTTGGGCCTGCATTAACCCATAAAATGCTCAGCCTGAACTGCACTGTTACCAAGCTCTTCATTATGTTAAAATTGCCCCCCTGCTGAGTGAGTTTTAGATGCAAGACATCAAGATAATGTATAAACAGTGTTCTGCAGGGAGGCCTGTATGGGTTCAGTCCTTTTTGACTAATTCAGTGACTCTGAAACAGGTGTTTTCCAGCCGATGATACAGTAAATCACACAGGAATAGAAAGCACAGTTTTCATATGAATAAGTAACTGCTCTTGGCAGATGAGGGGTTAATTTATTTTGCGCCTCTGTGCAGCTTGCTTTCTGTTAGGATATTTGTCTGTTATTTTCTTAGTTTTATGATAATCTCCTGATATAAAGACGTGCAGCGTGAAGCCATGATTCCAGTTTCTAATATTTCATTGAGTATCAAAGTTGACGAAAAAAGAGCCTTGTTGAAACTGCACAAACAATGTTAAGCCTCAAAGCCTCTCTTCAAGTGTATTTCCCTTTTTGTCATCTGCCTTTGCTATGTTACAAACACTAATTATTTTGGTGTGCTTTAGGGCGTGTGTGTGAGAGAGAGTGAATGTATGTGTGAGAGAGAGTGCATATTCAAGAGAGTGGCTGATTGCGTGTGTGTGTGTGTGTGTGTGTTGTTCAAGAGTGCGTTAGTGTTTCTTGGCTTGAGTGTGAGAGCTGTTTTGTGTGTTTGAATGAGTCTGCTTGTGTGTAGTCAAAGTGTGAGTGTCAAAGAGATGGCTAATGTAGACACCACCCTGCAGGGAAGGTGACAGGTGATTATTTGCTTCAGGTGTTAAAATGGAGCTTCTCCCTGGTTACACCTTCCTTTGTTTACAACTGCCTCATACTCTTGGTACATTTTTACTATGTGACATTATTAATCTGGCTGCAGTATCAATAGGTGCCTTCATTCAACAGCTGCGAGTGTCTAACCTGAACCTTCTCTTGCTCAGGTTCAGTAATTGCTTGGGGGGGGGGGG
>JAODUD010000039.1:8782742-8817757 GCA_026784285.1 Stomatorhinus walkeri | reverse complement strand
ATCTGCTTACTGGACCTAATTGTCTGCCTGTGAATTGAGTGTCAGGACCACTTAGGGTTAACAATGGGCCGAGCCAGCGGTGGGGGGGCGACTGGGGGGTGGGTGGGTGCCTGCGTATCGCCGGCCGGGTCGCGGTTGCCGCCGTCCCCACAAAGAGGCCCTCATGACTGCTTCCTTCTGCTCTATTTCCTCGGCTCAATGGGTCGCGGTGGAGCAGGAAAGCTCCGTCCCACAGACGCCGCCAGATTGGTGTGTTCAAAGCCCCCCCTGCGTGTGACGTAGGCTCGCCCCGGGGCCGCTGCCAGCTCCGCGTGCCCGTCTGCGACCCCCACGCTGGACATCTGCCCCCCCCCCACTCCGGCATTCGTCCAGTCGCACGGCAAAGTAAATTGTCATTCACATTGTCTAAATAGCCACTGTGAGTGATGCTGGGGGTCCAGGGCTAAGACTGAGGGTCTGCTGTTTCTCTCTGGAGCCACAGTCTGGTCCTCCAAGGGCAGAGAGGCACTGTCCAGCATGTCGCCTGACCGCTGGCCACACTCTGCGCTGGCCTGTCTCACTGCCTCATACACTCGTCTACAGACTCAGGTCTGGAGCTGGGCACATGCTGGGTGCTCGTCCGAGGTCCCCTCTCAAGATTAAAAATAATAATCGTGTCATTTGTCACACTATTAGGTCTAATCTGTCCTGTTATTTGATTGGGACCACACACTTCTGACAAATTGGAGTCCCTGAAAAAGTAATGGATTGACTTGGTAAATATTAAAACATTATTTTCTGTACATCATTCAGAATATTAGTCAGGGATATTCACTTGTTTTATTTTACAGATGCTTTTTTCAGAAAGCAGGGCCAGCCAGTTTCTGTGGTAATGGCGAGATGTGGATCTTGTTGCGGGAAGAACTGTGAAATCAATCAACTGACTATGGGATAGGATCCAGCAACCTTCCAGTCACAAGCACAGCCTCATGACCGCCTGGGCCACACTCCTCCCTCCGTCCCAGGTCTATACCCATGTCTCTTTGAAACTGTATTGAATTATGAATGAAACACACTGAACTGCACAAATATAATAATTGCTAATGTTGAACTAGATGGACTTCGAGTAGTAATTTTGAGGTAATGTCTAGTTATGTCATGTTCACATGTCTTCAAAGGAGGAACATCGACTTGGAGCCATTCATTAGAGCAAATGTGTTTCTTTAACTTGCGTAAGTCATGTTTGGTTGTGTTTTTGTGTTGCATTCTGCCACCTTTTCGACTCTTGTTCCTATCGATCTAATTTGCGGCTTAAAAGTATTTAAAATAGTGTCCACCCTCACTTGGTCCATTATTTTAATCTCTTTATGAGCAGTACAATCACTTCATTCTGACATTTGTAAAGTTCTCGAATGCAGTATTTAAGCTGCTCTCAATGGCTGCAGGGAAAAGGCAGGATGTGCGTTTCAACAACGAAGGGGGATTGATTAATGGATTAATCGCAGGCAGGAAGCGTGCAGGGGGGAAGCCGCCTGTGACTGGGCTGGGCCGCCGCGGCCCCCGGTGCGGCGCTGGGCGGGAAAGGGCCTGGGAGCCGCAGAGGATGGTGACGGACTAAACGTGCAGATACACAGCTGATACTCTCCAATGCGGAAAGCAGACTGAAATGAGCCCCGCACATAATCACGCACCACAGCATTGATCACAGCTGTACTTTTGCGAGTATTTATTGACCATTCAATAAATGTTTACACATCACATGTCACGTCTTGGATTTTTGTTTGCACTGCTCAGGTAGTTGCTAACTCATTGTGCTGATGTGTATAAGAACAACAACATAGAACTGAACTAAAAATATCTGGTCCTGAAATAATAAATGTCCTATTTCATGTTGTTAAAATCATATTCGTCAGTCTGAGTGACCTTTTGGCTTTGTGGTGCATTGTGCATGACCTCGCCATGTAAGCGTGACTGCTGTTTGTGAAGGTGGCAGGCGGGCTGTTTTTTGGGAGGGGTTTACTGTTGTCTTTATTATCTGACCTTGTCACATTGTCCGCTTATGTCCCTTCTTCTTGTCACACTTGGCAATGGGGCTTTAAAGTCAAGGTGTTCCCCTGTGATGCTATGAGCCGGAGTCTAAGCCCCTTTTCGCAGATCCTTCAATCCCCTTCAGTTATCTGTGGAGAAAGGTCCGCTCAATTCCCACCCGCAGCAGTCTGCTGGCATTCTTTCTTGTCATTTTTGGTAACCCTCAGCTACAACGGGCCATCTTATCGGCCTCCCTCGCCAACTCTGCCCCTACTGCTCGCTGCAGGTACAGCACCTTGCTTTCTGTCCCCACTTCGATTGGCCACGATGATTATGGCCCGGGCCAAGGACAGGACACACGCGTGTGCATGTCCACACTGTAAATTTCATAGACAGGCCACCACACTTTGCAATATTGATCAAAGCAAAAAGAAAATCCCAAATATAATGAAAGCTGGACTGAATTTTCTTGAAAATGTAATGTCAAGTGTAATAACAAGACCTCATATCTGTTATGGGCTTGAATGCTTGTACATTCTCTGGGTTAATTCTACATTTCTTCAAAAAATTACAATATATCTTCAACCATTCAACCAGAGTTCACAGGTAGATTCAACCATTGTTTCAAAATCTACAATCATCTGAGACTTTTATGTTATCTATATTATCAGCATGTCTGGGGAAACTTCCATGGGAGCAGAATGAAGGTATTTTATTTAATGATCTCCTCTCACACCTTGAATGTATGTGATATTTTATTTTCTCATGACTTGGGAGAGTGAAATAGTAACTAAAAAGCCACAGGTGCGGGGAGGGGGGTGTCTGAGACTTTGGCCTGCAAAGCCACAAGGAACAGCTGTGTACATCTCACAGAGCAGAGCCTGAGAATCCCGCACAGGGCCTACCTGATGCTGCAGAGGGGAACGGCGAGGGGGGCGGCTCTTTGCGTCTGGCTGATGGGGAGGGTATGACCACAGAGGGAGGAGGAATGGGGAAATCAGGCTATATTAATCTAAGCAAGTTGTGTATGTCTGAAAAAAGCCACTTCTGCAACATCCGGCAATTAATTCATTGTGACAGGTCACACAAACTGAATTTCTGAACAAATACTCTTGCATCAGAGGGCACGTTTAAGACAGATAAGAAAGGATGGAAAAGTACCTGTTGACTTGCAGACACAGGCTGGTCCATCTGTATCTGCAGCTCCCTGTGCACCTGTTAGCAGGGAGTTGCTCTAAGCATATTCTTTACTTTCTCTTCTATGTAGTAGTCTTAGTACACGATGTGCATGCATTTTCTGCACAAGGGTTGTGATTCGGAGATGTCTAGTGCTTAATGTTATGCTCTCGTTTGTAAATTTCTTAAGTTCTTCGGTTCTAAACCTCCTTTTTAAGGGTGTTTGCACAGTCTGACCTGTGAAGGAGCTGACTGGCTGCAGTGGCTGACATGCTTTGTTTTGGCAGTGCAGTGGCCCAGGAGACAGCACTGCCACTTCTGGCTCTGTGTGGACACAGCTTACACCTTCCCCATGTGCTCACGGGGGGGTTCCTCTCCAATGATGAGGCCGCAGAGAATCATTTCTAGCAGTTTTGGACACTTTTTTCAAGTTTTTTCACACGCTGTTTGCTACACTAGTGGGCAAAATTGTGGAAACATTTTCTTTTAGAGATTGCAGAACTTCATTCAACTGGTGCTGCAGCTACAGGGGGGGGGGGGGAAGGCGTCAAATATGTTGTCCTCACACATTTGACTGGTACTCTGTGAATGTATTGCTACCTGATCCAGGTAGTTTTTGCTAACAAACAACAAAGCTGGTAGCATTTCAGCAATTAACTCTGTTTTCAGCAAGATTATGGGGATCATTGGGATTTGCTGACTGAACACATGGAAAGAGACAGATTTTTTTGTGCGTGTGCTTGAATATGGGATGCTGGGCCATATGTGGCGGGCAGTGATCTGTGGACGCTGCATGGGCTGCAAGATTGTGAGGGTTACAAAGGTTTTTGCATTCAGCTTCTGAAACAATAGGTCTACACAAGAGGCCACACCTGCGATCCAGTGTTAGTGTTGTTTGTGTGGCAGTGAGCGCAACCTCCCCACCTACCCTCACCCCCCCACTCTCCTGCCCGCTCACTCTCTCAGCCAGCTGTCGTTCCTGCCCTGCATGCAGGTGTGTGTGTGTGTGTGTGTGTGTCCCCAATATAGGGTGCTGGAAGTAGACATCCTGCTCTGAAAGTTTGTTCTGAAAATCTGTCTCTATGCCCTGGTCTATACACATCCATACAAACATAAATGATAAACTTATATGTGCAGCACACATGCACAAGCACACTCAGACTACACACTAGCAGAGACGTGTACAAAGGCAGGTTGACTTGTAACCCGACTCCATGGCAGACACACAGACATGGTCATGTCAACTTTCGCTTATGAGCTTATGACTGGCTTTCCTCCATCACCGAGAGACCAAAAGGTGCAGGCTGTGCCCCCTCACCCCCCGTAACCCGACTCTGTGAAAAACACACACACACACACACACACACACACAAAGTTGGTCTTCCTATCTAAAAGGGCACCATTCATTTCTATGGAAAAAAACCCTAATCCCAATCACCCTTAACCTCTAACCAGCCCTAACCTTAACCATAAGTAACCAACCCAAATACATTTTTTTGATTGCATTCACAGATTTTTTATAAAACTGAGGTTATCCAAATGGGGACCTCAAAAGATGTCTTCAAAAGTAGGGACATTTCAGGTTTTACTACACATTGGGGACAATTTGGTCCTCAAATGTGATCTATGCAAACCCAACACCCCCCCCCACACACACACAGGTTTGTATTTATATATTTGTGGGGACTGTCCATTCATTATGGGGAAAACTATTATCCCAATCACGACACCCCTAACCCCCACCCAGCCCTAACCTTAACCATAAGCAACCAAACTAAATATGAGACTATTTTTAGTTTTTTGATTGCGTCCACAAATCTTTGTGGGGACCTGAAAATCGTTGTGGGGACCTCACAATGTCAAAATAATTACTTTTTAATTCTCTACATGCAGTCGTTTTTTTTATCACATTGTGGGGGATACATTTGGTTCCCACGATGTAATATAAACATAATCTACAGAAATACACCTACACACACACAAACACACGCACACACACACACACACACATGTCTCCAGCAGAGGCCTCAGGCGAGGGGGGGCAGTGGTTAGTATTGCGTGAAGCACATGCATGACTGAAAGCAGACAGATACAGGGGGGGGGCTACTGCAGCCGCTCTTGTTTTCGCCTCTGAGGTGCTCCTTTCAGTATCAGAAGAGCTGAAAGCGGCTCGGGGGGGTGAGGCGGCTGAACACCGGCTATTTTAGAGCCCGGGCCTCCGTCTCCTCAACCTGGAAGTAGCCTCACAGCTTCTCGCTGCATTTCTCAGGAGGGTCTATTCCTGCGGATGCGCGATGGCCGTGCTGCACCGAGCCGACTTCAGACGACGGGATACGGGTGAAAGACAATTCCAGAACACCAAGTGACTTTTTGCTCAGCTTTAAAAACTCACCTGAGTCATCATCCACCTCTTTCAGCCAATCTTGAATGCCATTGGTGATTTAAATTGGCGTATATTAATCTATTATATTTTACTTTGAGCCGATAAAGTAAAGTAGCCAGCATCTTGCCAAATATATGGTTGTCCTTACTGGCATTATGAATAGAGCATATACGGTGCCTTACTTTTCTTGCTGATCGTGAGTCGATTAGGCCCATATTAATCAGCCTGTGAAGTCCTCTCGGTGAGTAAAGAGGCTGAGCAGCATCCCACTGTGTGGCTTTCTTGCCCAGTGGAGCAAGGGATTCTGGGAGCAAAGCAAAGGGGCAGGTGGCCAATGGGGATGTGAAAACATGGAGTCTTAAATATAGACCTGTATGCCCACTGCTGCTGCTCTTCAAGGAAGTGTGTTCCCTCAAGAGACTATGCTGGACCTCATATTTGTCACAATAGCCAGGTTTAGTGGCACCCGTACTCTGGGGAATGAAGAGAAAGTGAGGAAGTCATAAAGACAGATCTCCCTGACAGGTGTGGGTGGGTGTGTGTGACAGATGCTCTTGCCTGCCCCCATAACCCCGAAAGCGCTTGTTTTGTCGTGTGAAAACAATGGAAATACCCCACCATACCAAACACTATAGGTCTTCATGTTAATTCCATACAGTGCATAATCCTGGCATCCTACTCATTCTATAGCACAAATTCCACTAAAATAACTTTCAAATATATAAATATATATAATATATATGTGCGAATGGGGACTGAGATGTAAAGGAAAAGTGTGGAAGGAAAGGTAAGACTAACCACTGGAGATAGAAAACTTGGGCTATTTGTGTTTTTTAAATCATCATAAATATGAACATTTTTGGCCCATAATGTAAGAGTCCTACACAGAAGAACATGACTGACGGCTCCACGTTGCACAGCTTGGGGTTTGAGGTCCATCTACATGCTGGCATGAACGTCACAGTGTTATGAGGCTAAATCACCTTTCAATGACCACAACTCTGAAGGCTCTTACTCAACCTTTGGTCAGATTTAAATACGTCATTTTTTTTTTTTTAAAAAAAGCAAAACAGATGAAAAAAAACACACCTTTATTTACAGGGCAGTAAACATTTTTTTTTTTTTTTTATAAAAACAGAATTGTGAGAGTTTTGCAAAATAATAGTAAAAAAGGCAAATAATACGTCTGTAAGCTAAGAATCAGAGTCACACGAACTTTGCTACAGCTGACTTTGTGTTAAGCAGATGTCATGAACGTAAAAATAGATCAACACTATAAAAACAATCCTGAAAACAAGGTTTTCCCCAGACCTAGTGATACTGCACTGTATCATGTATACAGTGAAAAAATAATTCTCTCATGCTAGTGCATGCACTGCCTTTTCTTTAGTTAAAACATGCCAGCCTTAGCAGCAACAACATCCAGGTCCTTTAGCATTCACTGTACTACAAAACAAAACAAAAATAAACAAAACAAAAATGTACATTTGTTCAAATGAGAATTTTTTCCATACAGTATCAATTACGCGCAAGGTGGCAATCGAAACAACTGAACTGAACAAAAGACAAAACTGAAAGACACAATAGTAGTTTTAAAACCAAGTAGTCAAAATACGTCAGAAGAAATGTTATACTTTTTAAATATTTCCCGTGAACCAATTTGGTATGTAATAATGCTTTTAGACACATACTGTTTGTCTGTTTGTCGCAAACGTGTGAGTCAGAAAGACCCAATACTGAAGAGAAACACTGCTTGTTTTGCCAATAGCAGAAAAACAACCTCATGGAAAATAAATTATTCTTATTGTTCTTTATATTAATATCAATAAAAATACATTTAACAGTTATTTAGTTTACCTTGGGAGTTTAGGCATGTGTTCCATTTCACAAAAAAAAGAGAAAAACATTATCACACATCATTGAAACATCTTTGGTTTGTTGAAATCCAACAAGCGTGTGCACAATGACACCTCCCAACTGTTGTACCACAACAAATAGATTCTGTGCTGCATCTCCACAAGCTTCACGCAGGGGAGAGTTGATGTTATACAATCAACTTGAAGTGTTTTCCTTTGTTTCTATCATTACGCTTGAGGCCGTCACATGACCAGCGTCCTGGTAGAGAAAGTGTTAATGTACTTGTGGCTTGGCTCTGGCACCAGTAGGTGGTCCTCCGTCTTCCCACAAGGCACCGCTTCCCATGCATTCATCTATCACCATCAAAAGGCAGAGATACGGACAGATTTCAGCGTCAAATTTTCAATGGAGAACAGTCGCAAAAATAATCACAGCTGTGAGCAGCACCAAGCTCAAAGGCCTGAAGGTGAATTTGTTTAAGTGAAGTTTTACACTGGAGGTTATTTAGCTGTATAGATGCGCAGTAGCAGAATTGCTAAGTAACTGTGTACCAGTGTCACTGCTATCTTAGCATGCTCGCAACTCTGTAGTAACATTCAACGTACCAGGTTCACGAGTAAAATTGTCACAGAAGCTGTTTGATGTCAACAAAACCTTGATTTACAAGATAAGCTTTAAATTTTATCAGAATAATCAGTTTTGCCCCAGTGTTACATTTCCTACAAACCACACGGTCAGTCTTACATTAGCAAAGACCTTCAATATCCAGACCTTTACAGCTGCTCTCTAATCGGTATCACTAATTCCAACTGTTATACAGATTGTGTGCTGATATCTTTTCACTTCCTGATCATTGAGGAAAAGCCAGATGCACTGACAAAGCCCACAAAGGCCACAAAACCCACAAACCCCGCCCCTTACCTGTATGGGACTCCCTATGGGCCTTCGTGGAACATGGTACACTTTAACGTGGCCGTCTTCGTCCTTTTCACATCCTGGCAGCATTAACACTGAGCTGGTAAGGAGGTCCTAGGAGAGAGAAACACAAAATAAAACTGCATTAATGCCAGATATATTGTTGGGTCCGCAGCAGATCCTCCACGTTTCCATGCAATGGGGCTGAGACTTTTCACAGCTGCGAGGAGATCCTTCGGAAGGACTCAGTTTACATAGTAGCTGTTTAGAGAGAGTCAGTGTCTAGATAGATGCTATTGCGATCAAGGTCGCGCTGCTGTGAGGGGGGCGTGCTGGCTTGTTGTGGACACAAAACACTCACAGGCATGTTGTCCAGGGAGCTGCTTGGGGGAAACAGCTGGGTCTGGAGAGACTCCCCCTCCCACTGGAAGCAACTCCGCTCACAGGCAATGTCAACCTGCGAGCACATCGAGGATGGGTTAACCCACACACATCCAGTTAGGTAACACCTGCACAAGCATGGAGCGCAGGTCAACCCACACGCAGCTATTGAACCCTACACACCTCAGTGCATCGAGGCTTCGGTAATGGAAAGTACCTCTTGTTTGATCTTCTTCAAGGGTGGTTGGTCATCCAGCTCGATCCCTGGAGATGCTTCGTCCTCCAGGGGCTCCTGCTTGATCACTTCAGCCAGGTCGGGCTGCATGGGACTGTGTGGCTGGAAAACACCCGTATTTTCCAGGATCAGAAAGGCATCATAACAGGAAACTGGGCGCGTGGCCACGGAGAGTCACATTACTCTTTGGAAACATTAAGTGTCATGTGGGCTCAGATGATTTTACGAGATCACTGCATTTTCTCAGAGTTAAAAAAAAATAAAGTGTCGAATGCTGTTGACTCACCAACATCTTTAACGGACCATATTTGATCTCCTGAAGAGCCAGAGAGGTCCGGAAAGGTGTGGGCGTTCGAGGGGAGGTCTCCATGATCGATCGCCGGAGGTTAGGGGTTCGGAAACTACGAAAAAGCAAAGCACAGTGCTGTGATACCAACGGTCCTGTCACAGTGACGCCGACATGCTTGAGGAGGAGATGGGACTCACATGTCGTTTTCTTTTTGAGGCTTGAGCGCATGGTCACGATGGAGCGAAGCTGCAGACAAGGACTTCTGGGAGCAAACAGGTGTTGAGGTTAATGGTGGAAGATCAATGTCTGAATTTTCTGGAACCGTGTTAAAAAACTGCAAGAAAAACAAAGACAAACAATGGCATGTTAAAATCGACTGAAGTGAAAACAATAATTTCATTTGATTTTTCACAGTGAAATGCCATGTATTGATTCTTGAGGACAAGTTGAGTTTAACGTAGGTTTTGGCCCTTGTTTCACGTTAACGTCAATCTTGAAGGGCTTGAATTTTGAATTCTTAGGTTTGCATCTCTGCATACACCTCTTTAACAGTTACTGACACTTCATACATAACCTGGAAAACATACCGGAAGCTAAAAATATAACCTTCACAAAACTCAACTTGTGCTTGTCCATCAAGGGTGAAGAAGAGCATTCATGAGCAACAGTGAATCAAAGAAGGATCTAGAAGACCAAGGTGTGAATGGAGGTTAAATATGAGACCTACTCCTATAGAGGTCTGATTGATCCAAGAGAGACGGAAAATCAGCAGTGACTGAGCCTAAGGCACTGAAGAGGAGTTACGCTAATTTGACGCTGATCTACGTGCTGATTACGCTGTTGATTCTGAACCCGTTCTCAGCCATTGTTGACTCTCAGCTACCTGTGAAGGCGAGAAGGGCAGGTGTTTGACAGGGGGCAGCCCAGGGGAGGAGCAGGCCAAGGCGGACAGAGTGAAGATTCCACTGTCGGCCTCGTCGCCGCCCCCCCCCTCGGGCGAGACGCAGCCCCCAGAGTCCTGACTGACAGCTGGCTCGTTCAGGGCCCCAGAAGAAGCCCTGCTGGCCTGGCCCACACCACCTGCTTTGGGCCTGTGCCCCCAGGCCCGGGGGTCCTGAAAGATGGAGGAGGCAGAGCTTTCAGGGGCAGTTTCACTCCGCCTCGGCGGGTTTTGGCCAGGGGTGACGCTGCGACAGACCCCCCCCCCCTTGCGAGCTTCTTCTGCCGTACGCACACTTACCGAGTCGATGACGGAGACGATGTAGTCGGGGAGGGTCGCCATCGGCTGTGGCCGGCCTGAGGAGGCACCCTCCCCCGGCAGGCAGCCCCGGTCAAGCGGAGGGGGCGGCGCTGCCGGGTGCTGCTCCCCCAGGCAGGAAGTGGTCACGCCCTCCCTGTGGGGCCCCGTCCCATCAGCCAAGGTCCTGTTCCATCCTGGGTAGCTGGGCATGTGGCCCTGAAGAGAGCCACAGAAAGGGAACTCAGGTCCGCCTTGCACAAGATAAGGCGATTGCATCAATTCAGCAGTTTGCATGTGAAATCAGGCCCAGATGTTTCCTTGCACTGATGGTACAGAAACCATTGGATTCTTCATAAACAGGTTGGAAGATAAGCTCTGCTCTGCAACCAGCTCGCAATCCAGGATATTTAAGCTACTAGCAAATGGAGGGAAAACTGGAGGCTGGTTGATCTTACTAGATGTGCATTTGGTAAGATCTAGAGTTGCGTAGCCTGCTAAGGAAAATTGATTCGAATGAAAGAAATTCACTTTCGATGGATATTCCTCTAGTTTTAAAGACCCTTGCCTGAAGACCAGAAAATGGTATAAAAACCAGTAAATTAAAAAAAACTTTAACGTACTGAGGATTACATCTTTAAACACTGTGATAGACATTATTAAAGTCTCTGGGACACACCACAGACAGTAAACCGAGAGCTCTTACTGTCAAGGCTGCCTGTCCTCTCAGTTCATTCTCGGTTGACTTCAGCAGCAACTCTATCTCCTTCACCCGCTTCTCCTTCTCGGGGTCTTCATCATTGTAGCACCTCTGTGATGACGAGTGAGGTGAAGGACCCAGTCAAAATGCAGGTGTACAGGTAGCCACAGACAAACAGAGTCTGCTCTGGTCATCAGCATAGTCACGGTGTTCAATCCTTGGTATATAATTTGAATGCATATTGGTCCAAAAATTGTTTCTATTCACCTTACATAATCCCAAGCCATAAAACAACATTTAAGGAGGTAAGTGTCCACCTGTTACATACTCTGAGCAATATGTTATTCCGCCACAACGACGCCACTTACCTGTATAGCAGCGGCCCTGCGATCTGGGATGTTCAGAATGTTGACATGCAGGAAAGGCACCTGATCACGGAATCAGAGAGCAGAAAACGCATTTCAGTACAGAGCAAGTCTCAACAGGTGATTGCACCACCAGGTCAGGTCAGGTTTGGGCAACTGGAACAGCTCGCAGAATGGGTTTCTAAGGGATTCCTGTTACCTGCTAGCATCGCAGTGCAGCACGACAACTAGAAGAGGAGCTCAAGCCTAAAGAACTCCCTACCTACTGCTAACCTCTGCCACAAGCCAATAAGCAACCATGCTGAAGCCTCGACACAACAGCATATGGAAGTACAAGCAGCTCGTACCCGGGGTGTCTCTGAGGCGGGGTAGTAGGGGAAGTCGCCACTGACAGGTGATGGAGGGGGTATCTGGGAGGGGGGAGAGGGGTGGGTGAAGCCCATGAGTTGACTAGACTTGGAGTACCCCGGGCCCATTGCTGGGGGGCCAGGCTTAGGGGCCGGCTGCAGATAGCCCTCCTGCTCCACCTTTCGCCGCATGGTGGAGTTCCAGTGGTTCTTGATAGCATTATCAGTCCTGTGCAAGAAATGAATTAATGAAAAATTTACCTTCTGCAATCCCGACCAAACCGTCAAAACATATATTACTCCATCCAGTAATGTACATACACACTCTGTGTATATTACACCATTGGGAGATTTTGCTGAGTTCACACTGGGAGGAAATAAGAACTCAAACCCAGAGTTAGACAAACATCGCATCCCATAATAGTGCATTGGGATTATACAGATATACAGGCGCATGATAGGGGCCCTACTACCTTCCAGGCAGTAGTTTGGCAATCTCGGCCCATCTGTTCCCCAGCTTCTCGTGGGCTTGGTAGATGATGCGATCCTCCTCCTCCGTCCAAGAGGTCTTCTTCACCTCAGGGTTTAAGTGGTTGTGCCAACGCTCTCTACACTGTTTGCCAATCCGGCCCTTCAAGTGCTTGGCAATGACGGACCACCGTTTGGGCCCATATTTCTGCACCAGCTCAATCACCTGCACGACCCAGAACATGCTGGACTTAGAGTCACTGACAAACAGGAGTGTTGATGACCCTCCCCCCTGTCTAGAATTAATGGTTCCACCTTATGGTTCAACCTTGGATGAGTGTTAGTAATGAACATAATTTGTCCTGCAGGAGGCCCATATTTCATTGGTCCATTATTACATTCATCAATATATCTAAACACCATTTCACCTCAACTTCACCAAAAACGAGGTGTTCATGTAATCTGTCATAGAGTAAATCACCAAGGCATTTGTCCTAGAGATCTTCTCATTATTTAGCAAGTTAAATGACTCTTACCCGTTGGTCCTCCTCCTTGGTCCATGGGCCTTTGATGAGTTCTGGGTTCAGCACTTTCTGCCAGCGATGCTGACACTGCACATCTGTGCGGTTCTGCTCAGAAACGGGGAAAAAACAGCCATTCAGGCAAAGGGACTATTCAAGCTCACTTCTCCACAATCCTACCACCCTTTACTAATTCAGAACATTCAAAACGTACAGCTGTTTCTTGATTACATTTGCCAGCTGATGCTTTGCCCAGACTTCTCCATTAAACTACATATGAAAATAGCAGGTGCCTGAAATCCTTACATAATTTAAAAAGTGAAACAGTTCTAGTTTTCTATTCTAATTCTACAATTAAAAGTTTTATTTGGAGAAATGAAATCACCTACAGGTGCAATGTCATTCTAAAGTGAGTTATCATAACAGATTCCCATTTTCTCAAGCCAAAAGAGACACTTTACAAACCTCAAATGAATGACAACTCTCGAAATCTTTTCAAAGAAATGCAAATCGGCAAATACATGTCCGGATATCAACCTCAAATTCTGGCTTTAGAAACATGCAAATGGACTAAACAAAATGTTAGAGTGAAAAACCACTGTCATGAATCTGACATGGTCTGGTAGTATCTCCTTTGCTCTGGAACATAAGGCATTTCTTTAACAAGGTGGATATTACGAGTTAAGTATAGGCACATATAAAGTGTAGATTAAAAAAAAGATCTATAATGTCATTGCGAAAAGGAAGATAAAATTGTTGAATTGAGGCCAAGAGGCTTCTAGTGCCTGATCATTGAGAAAGATGCCGTTCTTACAGGAAGGAAACTGGCAATAACTTTCCAGTCTTCAGAACCATGGTGCTCAACGAGTTTCTTCAATTTTTCATCCTGCAAAAGAAAAATTAGTGACTGTTACTAAACACCAGCCATCATTACTAAGGTTGAACAGCTAAGTCATCATTACACCCTGGTAGATAGTAACACATCACCATACTCTGAATTTGTAAGGTTTGGAATCAGATGAGTCGCATGTGCACTGCAAGTGGATCATCTTGCCCACCTCATCCCGGGTCCACCGGGTTTTGCCGAGATGCCTTTTCCCTGACTTTGGCACCGGCCCATCGTAGTCGTGGTCATAGAGTTCCACATCATCATCTTCCTCTTCGCTGCTGTACACACTGTAAACAGGGGAAGAAGAAAGCATGGGAGCATTAAACAAGAAGCTGAAACTTTTCCTTATTCCATAAAAGAAAGTGGAATGAAAATTGTGAAAACAAAAAATAAGCCCCCCCCCCTCTAAAAAAAAAAAAAAAAAAAAAACTTACTACTGACAAAACCAGTAAATCTTGCAGGATCAGGTTTGAGTAAAGTAAGACGTAAGCTACATATTTTGGAAAAACTGGTTTTAATGTTTTTGGTTTCCACAGATACGTGAACAAGAATTGGCAATGTTAATTACTTTTTCATGACTTCTGCATGTCCAGACCTGTGCATGTATTGTTGGACAACAAGATAATCAGCCATTTGGCAGAAACTCCACCAATCAAACTTCAAAACAAAGTTAAACGTGGAGAATACTACACTGAAGCAGGAGATAATGCCCTTTGTGTACAAAGCCTATATGAACTTAACCCTTACATTGTTGGCACAAACACTATTAGGAACCATCACTGCTACTGAACAAAGGAAAACTAGACAACCACACTTGCTTTATTTCTACTTCCTTAACTAGCAGGTATATTTTAAATAATATATGAATTAATTACCAAAACAATAAACAACGTCGGTGCAGATCAGTCAGATTTACCAGATTATGCATTATTCACCAAATGAGTCGGTTATTATGCGTGCCAGCATTTCCCCCCACTGACAATATACGTGGAAATAACGTACATCTATGAAACTAATATTGATTTTACTTTTATCACATCATAAACTCTAACAAATGCATCGGCGAAAACTTCAAGTTTCAGATTAGAGAAATAAAGCGCTCACAAGAATAAAACTAAAAGTTACATAAGCCGACTTGTAGGAGATGAAATTTGGGGCCAGCACAGAGACGGTTAAGCGAAATCCAATTGGTAGCTTATACAGCATTAATATGCAAAAATAAGTTGATTTACTTCATAATTAGTTTCTGGATGAACGGCGATTTAAAAACGAGAATTTCTTTTTTGTAACAAATTATTTTAAACAGGTTCTCTCGTTATTCGTTTAGCTGACATTGGTGAGTCACTCTCTGGTCGTCTCATCTCAAATTCTGACTCGCAAGTCAAATTGCACGACGAGTTTATTCTCTAAATTAATGTCCGAGATATTACAAAGTCACCTTTTACCAAACTGCAGCTAAAACACCCAGGGAAGCGGCGGCGTGGCAGTACCATGAATGCGTAAGTTGTAACCTCTAATTTCCATAAAACAGCGATCCTAAGTAATTTTCTATTAAAAACATTTTTTGAAAATTCAAAACTATGACAAAATGTATTTAACGCAAATTATTGTGAATAATAATCGCCTAAAGGATTCCATGTTAGAACAATAAAAACTAGATTTAAAATGGTTAACTTCCACTTAAATCAATTAGGAGCGATTGGCATGGTGGAGAACAGACCACAGCGTGTTTTGTATATGAAGAAACACACGGCCGCTAATTCCTCACGCACCGAGTCCGTAAGCTGCCCGCATCTGCCGCATCCCGGCCGGCCGCTACGCTCCCTTTGCCCACCTGTCACCTGACCTCCTCTACCTGCTTCCCCTCGCAATGAATGAAAATATAAATGAAACGACTCGGAGGCACACCGGACTGCCCCGTTTCAAAACTTTCCCCATCTGCCATATGCTCGCTTTGACATTTCCACAAAACAGAACTATCAAAACCATAGCGTAAAAAAAATTCAATTAAAATTAAAGTTCACGCTCCTTCAACAGCATATTACCCGCACGCTAAGTGCGCCTTCACGTAGCAGACATAAGCGTATTTATTTAAAAAAAAAAACTATAGCAATAATGTAAATAATCTGCATAAGCATGCGTAAACTCATATAAATAAGATTATGTTTTTAAAAGTTGCAATGCGTTAATGCGGAAAACAAAAAATGCTTTACTGTACCTATGCCTTGGCCGCCTAGCCATCATCAAGGTAAGAAAGCGGTGACTTGCTGCAAGTATTCGTCTATAGCACTTGGAGTTATCTCGGGACAAGGAGCAGGTTGACATTAAAGAATGAAGGGAGTGTAAACAGATGCCATCAAACAAAGCTTTTTAGGGCCCTCCCTCCGCGCTAAATTTGGCGCCCCGTTTCTTTACGCAAGCGCAATATTCTGCTGCCCCGGTGTGAGCAAGGCGCGTTTTTCGGTCCAGTCCCCGCTAAACTCTCAGCACTTAACATTACTTCTTTTTTATTGAGGTGGGGCTAACTGTTACTGTGGAGAATATGCACAATTAAGGAATTGGGTACGTAGCAGGAGTGGTAACGATCGGTTTGACTAGGTTTCCCCCCCCCCCTGTATTTTTCGGTTTGCTATTGCTGTGGATACTTGGGAGCATAATATGTCCTCCACGCTTTTCTAGAAAGCTGCTAGAAGTAAATGGGGACTTTCTAAAGTTAATATTTAATTTGTATTGTATAGACGCTCACATGTGTAATATTAGTTTCACTTTGCAAAATGTTTGTTTAAACCTACTCCTTTTAGTAGCTCCAGACGATCGAACAATGTTATTTATGTCTCCGAAGCTTAAATGTTGGTCAGAAACTTATAACTGGTTGGCTTTTTCCGTAAATGAAACTTCTCGTTAAATGGAGAACACTGACACGTGTCTTACCTGTTTCTAAGCGGAGAGAATTACTCCCAGAATTCTCTATAATCCACCTGTTTGTAATGAAATATGCCTACGTTATAGACAAATTAAAAGTCGAATTGTTTGCCGGATATGAGTGTGTAAACCTATGTATTCACAAATGAATAAAACTTTAAAAGACTTAGCTGAATTAGACGCGCGTTCGCATGCGCTAGAGCCGCACATGGCGACGTGCTGTCATACGGGCTCCGGCGGGTTTCCCCACATGTCACATTAAGATGTAAATTTATGAGCTCAGTGCAATGTGGTACTAAGTTACTGTCGCACACCAAGGCTGTTACAACGTGGCATATTATCTCTGCGAAAGGAAATTAAAAGCTACTACCCGCGTGGTTTTACTAAGGTCCATAATCCTTAACGCCAATTGATTCTGACTTGAGCCTTTTACACAGTTTCTAAAGCCGGTTAAAGTGATGCACATTTAAAATGGGCTGTATCTTCTTGCTGAGCAGAAAGCTTTGTGCTTTTGCTGTTGTACTACATCGTATGCTAACGTGATACAGTTGAATCTTCAAACAATAGCAAGACCAGCTATTTTGTAAATGAAGGACAGTACTAATTTGATCACAATATAAACTCTCCGAATCTTTAACGTAAAATATCGTTTTATTTCCATTGTCTATGCTGTCTTGCAGCCAGGTGAGCTGCCTACAACCGGAACTATTAAATAAGAGGAACAATATCACTTTCCCTGATTCATTTTACTTGTATGGTGCTTTTTCAGAAAATATTCGGAAGTTTTTTTTTAAATAGTTTGGCTTACGCCACTCCTTTATGAATCAGAACAAAGTGGCAAAACCAAAGGGAAATATCCAATATGCAACGTTTTAACTAGAATTTTAGCAGATTGGTGGAAGTTTCAACATCTGGTTTTCTGAAATTTGGAATTAAAGTTTTCTTGGGGGAAAAAAACTCCTTTGAATATCCTTGTCACTTCCAATTATCTGTCTGTCTATCTATCATCCAACTGGGGCAGGATGGTTGTAGTTGTACCAGTCACATCCACTATGGGCATTTTACAGTCAGCAGTTAGAATACCTGCAAGATGAAAGCAGAGTAGTGGCAGATGCTCGTGGTCCATGGAGACTCTGCACACACCTGAAAGGTGGGATTTGAACATGCTTCCCTTTACATCCATTTGATCAGTTTTTATTTTCAAAACACATGACCAATCTTCAATAGAAAAAATGGGAACAAAAGGCCCTATCCATATTTTAAATTATTTTTAAATTACTGTCATATTATCTGGGTGTTGACCTCATTTAAAGAGAGAATTTTACAATTAAATCTCACCTTTTCAATGAAAGGAAAAGGTAATTCTAGAGCAGCTCATCAGCCTGGAGAGAGATAAGGCAAACGAAAAGACCTATCAGTTGTGAACTGCCTATGCAAATGTTTTTCGATAAGATGAATGCTAAGGTTTATCTTATTCTAGTAGTTTGGTTGTCTACCGCTATGTATTGTTGCATTCTATATTTTTTGCTGAACATTGTGTGCCACTGAATGAATGCCATATCAAATGGGCATCTCAGAAAATGCAACCAAGACAGATTGAGTCACTCGTATATATGTAGATATACACATAGTGTTCTTTAGCTCTGTGGGTGTAAGCTGCTTAAGTTTGTCAGTCTAACTAGACTCAAGAGTTGTTGCATGGAAAAATAGCCCCACAGTTGAAAGTAGAAATGAAATGAGACAGTTAATAGTTACTGTTGATTTTTTTCGGCCGTCTGAAGCTTAAGCAATGCATAGAAAAAACCAAAGCTATCCATCTGCCGCCTTACGCTTCAGATAAGATGACTGAAACCAAGCCTGATAGCACTGCAGACGTCAGTCTTGTCAATTTGGTGAATCTGGATCATGTTCTTGAAGATTAATGAGTTATTCAGAAATATGTGCAAATCGTATGCTTCATTCGCATGACCCTCAGTGGTTAACACATTTTGAAAATGGTGAAGGAAGTACAGGAAATGAAAGCCCTGTGGGTGCACTCGTGACCCTTAACCTTGGATAGTGCTGGAGGTGAGTGTGAGGGCATGCCATTTTTTTTCTTTTGATGGTGTCGATTATTTATTTGTAGGGTGGCACAGTGGTGCAGGTATCAGAATGGTTGCATTGCACTTCTGGGACCAGGGATCTGTGCCTGTGGTTCCGTCTAGTTTCCCCCCAGATTCCAAAACATGCTGAGGTGAACTGGGGTTTCGATAGTGTGCCCAGTGATGGATTGTGGTCGGGTTGTTCCCTGCCTTGTGCCCATAGTTTCTGGGACCGGCATAGTCCAGCATAAATGGTTACAGAAAATGGACTAATATGTTGTATGCAACTTGGACAGTTATTTTATGTTGGATGCATTGTTTTAATTAAGATGACTTTATCCAAATAACATCACTGTGTTTCGAGGTTCATTTCTGACTGAACACTACTGGGACATCAACCTGTTTTGTGTAATTTAGATTTCAAGTAAGACACTCCGTCATCTCCAACAATTCACAGGACTCATTTCTGGATACAACGTACCTTGAAAAAATAGGCTACTCTAAGGTTTTTGGGGGCACATGGCGAACAGTTTTGTATTTGTCTTCATAAAACGTACGTGTCTGTCATACATGTCTTAAATGAAAACCTGACTGGAGACCTTAATGGGATTACTCAGATATTGCAACTAATGTAAGAAATGTAATACTGCTGTAATAAATTAAAGAATATTTGTATTCTCTTCAAACAGAAATGAATGCGATAATGTTTAAGTTTTAAGTCTGAACGCGACTCCTGTCTAAATATTTTGCAGAATTGCCAACTTAGGTCAGCTGGCTGGAGCAAGGTTTTCAATGCGAGACAAGTCTGCACACATGCACATGTATGTTTATTTATTACTTTGTACATACTCTGTAGGGTTTGCGAACCATCAAAACAGTTTTAAGATTTTTAGGTTTATAATAGAATAATAAGGATTTGCCGTAAGATTTCTTACGTGAGAAAGCGCGAGTGTCACGCCAGATGAGTGAGAGTTGGCAACCCAGGTTTTGATACAGCGACACTGATCATGGATATGGAATTAGCCAGCAAGCCACCGTGTTACACACACAGTCCACTGTCAGTTCTGTGTTAAGAGCACGCAGCCCAGTTACCGTTCCACCTACTCATCCCCTCCCCTCCCCTCCCGGAGCTGAGCCACACATTGCCTTGTACTAGCCACTAGCAGTGTGTCACGTGACTGTGGAATACGCGCCTGCGCGAGTTGTTTAAAGTGGAAGCCGACATGGCGGACGGGGAGTGAGGCGTTCGCGGTGGCTACCAGACTCCTGTCAACTGTCCGGTTTTTCTGAAGCACACTAGGGCCGCGAAGAAATAACGTTCAAAATGTCTCGACACAGAAATGTCCGCGCTTATAACTACGACGAAGGTAGATGCTTTGAACCGCCTTTGAGTGCATTTTTAAAGTATGCCTTCAAAGGCCTGTAAAGCGATCCTCAGACTTTACTGCTGTCGTGTCGGTTTTGAAAGGCTGTCAGTTCATCCGTACGGCCCAGACTGAGGTGCTGTTTCATCCGTCATCTGGATATAAAACTGTAAAGCGAAATAATACATACAGTATTAAACTACTGCCTCACACACGTTTGGCTAATGCTAGCTTATATATTTTGCTCGCTTCCTAGATATCTATGTAGTCAAAGTTGATTACGTCTTACTAGGTTAAGCAGTACAGTATATGCTAACCAGATGACGCTCTGCCACAACTTTATTAAGAACTTGTCCCTAAAACTATAGTTTAAATTATGAAACACATACGTAGCCAGCTAAGTCTATAAAGCCAATGGTTCTGCAGTTGTCATAGTCATGCATGTATTATTATTTATCCATCATATTTACTTATTTGTCATATGTGTATATTTCATAGACTTTGAAGATGACGATGTATACGGGCACTCTGTGGACGATGACTACTGTATATCACCGGCTACAGGTTTGCGTAATTCCTAGCTAGTCAATGTACAGCAGCATTGAATTTTTATGTAAAAATAGCAAATGCATATTCCCATTCAGTTGTAAAGTTAGTAACAACCCAATTTCGTGAAGTAAGCCCATGCCTCATTAATTTCTTTGTCCTTGAATTGAAGATGGATGAGTGTTGTTGTATGTGGTGGAGTCTGTATAGATGTCGACAATGTTGAGATTGACTGATGCTTGCAGAACTGCTACTGTGTCCCAAACATTGTTCTGAGGTTGCTCTCCGGTTGATCGCATAGCTGCCCAGTTCATCTACTCTCGGCATGACAAGCAGGCAAGCTGTGTGGAAACCCTAGAGGAGGAAGAGTATGAGGCTGAGGAGGAGACGCCCATGTCACCCAGTTTGAGTCACAACCTCAATCCCCTGGACCAAGGTAGGAACAACATTAGAGACCCTTATGGAGGATTCACAGTCATGGACTAAAGTGTGTCTCTTTATATGACATCTCAGAACAACATATTTTTTTCCTTCAAGTTGTTGTCTTTCTAGAAAGTAATATGCAATAATCTGCAGTACTGAAACTGAATGATTATCAGTCTTTAAACGTTAAAACACTTTGAATTTTAAATATTACATTTTAGTTTTCCGATTTATTGCTCTCTATTTCTTGCTTTTATCAACTGTCATGTGCCCTCTTTGCATAACATGCAGTCAGGGGAAAAATACATTTATGCTTCTGCTATGCTGTGTTTGTTCAGTTGAAGTTCTTACTTGCTTTGCATAGATTTATTCTCTAACATTAGGTAAAATTCTAATTTCTCTTTCATATGCACTGTCTCAATGATCTCAGGTTAGACAATATCTGCTTTTTGTAGTTGCAGCTGGCTGAGCCTGTTGGTTTTGGCTTTGATTTAAAAATTGTGCAGTTTTGGTGTGGGGATTGTGGAGCCCAATTTTTCAGTTTGTTAGAGATGATTTCATGCATTCATTGTCTTGAACAGCCTATCAGAATGTTTTCAAATTCTATTTGGTTTGAGGGGAAATAGTGCAGATGAAAATCTGTAAATAGATTTGATGTTTTTCAGCCTTATTAATTTGTAACCTGGCTGTCATTGTAATTAATCTTTACTGTGTCAGAGAGCTTTTTTCCCTCATGAATATGTGTCACGCCTTTTAATAAAGAATGAAGCTAGTATGTTCTTGCTCTTAAAAATGTTGGGTACAGTTTGACTTTGATGGGGATCCCGTCCACCCCCAGAATGAAACCAACGTTCAGCCACACAATGAGAAAAGCGGTTAACTGTCCAAATGCTAATTATTTTTCTAAATATTTGATTGTGTATTTTCTCCCCAAAATGGATATTTTCATTTTATTCTAAGAGGGGTCCACAGGATTCACTGAGCTTACAATGGAGTCCTCAGGGAAAAAAAAAAAAAAAGTTTAAGAACTCCTTCTTGAGGGGGGCGCTGTGATTGAGTATTTTTCTTGAGTTCCCTCTACCTGTTTTATTGATGCAGATTTACGTGTGTATGTGTGTCTTTTGAGAGTGCACATTTCAGTTTTCTGTGTGTTTTCCAGGGAGGTTGTATTCGTGCCTGGATCAGATGCGCACGGTCCTGGGGGACTCCACCCTAGAGTCGGTCCTCGTTCAAGCTGCTCTCAAAGTGGACTTTGACCCACAGCGTGCCCTTGACCTGGTGCTGTCTGATGAAGGAAAAGACCGTGTCGTCCCTCGGAACCAACCAGAAGCACCATCTCCTGCTTCCAAGCCTGACCGAGGTATACAAGTGTGTTGGGCTGCTTATCTTACAGCTGGTGTTGTGAGGGTGGTGGCAGGTTAGGACTGTGGGGCCCTTCCTCGATATTGATCAATATACTAAAGAAAATAATGAACATTTGCCTTATCTCCTGATGTTGTAGAGCATAGAACAATTATAACGATTAAGAAAACCCTTTTAAAGAGTGTGATTATTGAATGGCAGGTATAGAGAAGTGCAAAGGGGATGTTGATATGGTTCCTTTGTTCCTCTTAGGAGGGTAGTAGTCTGTTGCATTAAATTTTAAACGGGTCCTTGTTTAGTGTTCTTTAAACTTGCTTAGCTGGTTACGTGGAGATTTCTGGGTAATTGGCATCCAGGCCAAAAATGATGTATAACTAACAACTCAAGCAAGTCGGCACAACATAGTGAAGTGCTGATGCTTAATATCACGATAATGGGCTGGAGCATATCAAAGTTTTGTCGCTTTGACATGTCTTTTGTGAAAGCTGCCCATCCAGTTAGTTTGCTTTAGGGAAATGCAAACAGGTCTGACTGAAATAGTTGCGTGCCAGATAGCTACTTACCTTACTTACTTGCTGGATATGTTTTGCTGCTACAGCTGGCTGCGAGAAATGTTAAGCGCTCTTGTAGCTTGCATGTGACACATAGACACTGGGTTTTTGTTGTGGGTTTGATAAATATGGGCAGTACAAGAACTTGCGCTGTGGTGTGTTACTTTAGTGGTGGCACTTGTGAATGTTACCATCAGTTAACTAGATCTTCCGCACGATTAGTAAATCACTGATATCAATGTAATGGAGTTTCATAAACACATTTAACAAAATGCCTGTTTTGCTTCTCTTTCCATGGTGTGAACTGTCTACCGTGAACGTCTCCTGGTCCTCCCGTGACATTCCGAATCCACACTGACCCCCCATCGGCTATCGTAAGGTAAGACGCCTTATTCTCGTCATTACAGACTGAACCCCTTGAGCAGAAACAAACGTTCAATAAACCTGCCCAGCCCTCCAGGGACATTTATAGTCTTAGTCAGCTCTTAGCACAGCCTGACATGAAGCCAGGTCTTCAGCAGTCTTCAGTCACAGCTTCTCAAAGGGAGTCCCAGGGTTCGTCTTCAGAATGTGCTTCCAGTTGGAGTCGGTGCCCTGTGGCTGACGGTTCAGTGCCATTGGGTCAGCTGGATGCACGCATGCTCGGGGGGGTGGCCGCGCGGAGCGTGGACCCCCGCAGTGTGGGCCTGGCTGCCTTATCCGGCACTCTGGGCGGTCTGTCACTTGCCAGCCTTCAGGACTCTGGTCAGCACCCACTGCATTTCAGCAGCGAGGGCAGCATGTCACTGGCAGAGCTCATGCGAGAGCACAGCAGCAAGACCTCTAAGTTGCCACCTCAGCCAAGCAGCTCCCTGGGGAAAGCATTAAGGTCTGGCTTGCATGGCCCACCAGGGTTCATTTCAGTGTCTATTTCAGAGGCTCCGCGGGGACTAGGATCCTCCTTAAATTCGCCACTGGGGCTCCCTTTGGGGCTTCCTTCAAAGGCCCCTCCAGGGTTCGATTTGGGGTCCTCATTTAAGGCCCCACTAGACATGGGGTCCTGTTTGTCGGCCCCACAGGCGTTGCTATCAGACCTCTGCCCAGCAGCAGCAACAGGCACATCCACGTCATCTAGCTTGGCTGCACCGGGGTTTGTGTCTCTGGCCCAGCTGGCCTCTGAGCACAGAGCCTGTGCTTCTTCCCAGGCTTCTGCTCTGAGCTCCACCTTAAGTTCTGCCCCACCTTCAAAGGTAGACTCCACCCTGCCTCAGAAGGCCTTAGGGGGCTGTGAGGTGGATAGGGTGTTTTCACAGAAGCCGAGGAACAAGCCTTGTACTTTAGGATGTGATGGGGGAGCCCGAGGACCCCAGCTGCCACCTGTGGGGACTCTGGACTTGACTGTTGATCTGAGCATGCTCATCGAGTCTCCCACCAGCACTGCTGTCTCTAAGACTGAGTCATTGTCCATCTCTCCTGGGGCTCATTTGCCATTGAACCTAGATCGCTCAGTGTTTGGCACGCCCTCTGTGTTTGCCCTGGCCCTCTCATTTCACTTGCCTAGCAGGGCTTTGAAGAAGAGGGTGGCCATTAACCACAGGTCATTCCTGTACAGTAGGCAGGAGCAGATGGCTAAGACCAGGGAACAGGGGCCTCTCTTTAACATCCAGCCATTTGACTTTTTGTCCCCTTCCCCTGATGACATTGTGAAAGCCAATCAGAAGAAGGCATTCACCCGGGAGTAGAGGGGTGGCCCCTGGCGTGTTCCATTCAAAGACTGAAGATGTGTACCTCAGTGGCTTCCATCTTTATTTTAGTACCATTTCATAGCCTCTCAGAGTAAGCTTTCATCTCACTTTGAGGTCTCCAGAGTTTCCTTTTAAGTGAAAGCCGTTAAGTATTAAAACATGATTATATGTAAATTTGATTAACCACTTTCAGTTCTTGCTTTTGCGATTAATAAAAAGATTGTTTCTTTGGTAAACGTTGGCAGAGGGCAGGCATCTATGATGGCCACAGCCTAGGTTTCTGCTTTATTACAGAGATGAGCCCCTGTTACAGCAGGGACAGATGAGTCACCTGCTTCCCTCTTCTTTATTATCTGTGGTCTGGTTGCCTAGGATCAGCGGCCCACCACGGCCTTGGCGAGTGGGAGGCTGAGAATCTTTTGGTTTTTCCGGAGACGCCCACCGCCCGTGGGCGGCTCCTTGGGGTTCACGCGGTCTATGGGAAAGGGCACGCAGCTTGCAGGTGTGCGGCCTGCTGCAAGACTAGCAGTTGGTTTACCGCCGCGAGAGCAGCGTCACCAGTTCGGGGCCACCTGCAATAAGGTGGCACTGAGCCCTCGTGTGCGAATGTCTGCCTCTCCCTTCTCACGCAGCACAGGCTTTGCACACCATCACGGCCCGCAGGTGGCAGACCATAGCAGACCGTTCTGAAGTGGCCGCTCACCGCGTGGCAGGAGTGCACAGCCAGGCGTGCTCGGACCTTTCTCACAGTGCCAGCTTTGGCGTCTCTCCCCCACGCGCAGGCCCGCTAACAGTGTGCCTCAATGTTTTAGTTTTTCCGTTTTTGTACCTTTTTTGTTTTTTCTTTTAATCTGACATTTTAAATATAAAATGTAACCATGGACATAGTCTTTTTGGAGAATAAAGTAGTAATTTTAAGACTTCAGAAGTTTGGTATTCTTTACATATCCAGCGGCAGGACGGGGATTTTTGTTGGCCTGCAGTTTGGTGTTATTCTTTAGATGCCTTGTGCCTCATTGAGATGCTGACACTGAATGTAAACACTGAGGCAGTGTACTTGGCCTTTGTGTTAGCAGGGTGTGTTGGGGGGGGGGGGGGTAACACCTGCCCACATGAAGGTGGTAGAATCCCCCTCCTAACCACCCTCTGCTTCTCAGTGACCTCATTTTTTTTCTCTTATGGCAAAAACACTGTGACGTCAGGCCTCTGAGTCCCGGACTGTGACTAATGCAGGATTGCATTCTCTCTCTCTCTCCCCGTCGCTCTCACTTGCTTTTTGGACTACTTTTTTGTGTTATTCTTAAAGGAAGGTCAATGTGAGTGGCTGTGTTTTTACCCCTGCTTCACCCCAGAATGCACAGTGTACCCCCTGTACATGCCCCCACCCCTCCGTCATCTGCCCCTAAGATTGAACTTATAGTAGGAGCCATTGTTAGATATTCATTCCAAACAAACATTGTCCCTGCAGTAGCGCTGGGCGATATCATATCGATATTATATTGTGCATGTGCAGTAATCACCAGGGCTTCAGATGACAGCCGCAACATTTGGTCGGTCACCAGCTTTTCCGTACTATACGGACATCTATCTACGCTCACAATTTGTTAAGCAGGTAAGTAGTGTGTCTAAAATATTAATATAAATTATTAATATTAGCATTTTATGCTGCTCAAAAGTTAGTATTCAATATTAATTCTACATATCCTTATGTTTAATAAATGTTTCAGACTTTAAACTGCAAAAAGTACCACCACACTACTGAAGTCTTTTTACCTTGTTTTTTTTTTTTTTTACCTTTTTTCCTTTCGTCTCCTCAAAAGATATTGTGGCTGCTGAGCTGTTCCTTTCTTCGCCACCACTTCAGTCGCACTGAAGTATCCCAAACCATAGTATACCAGAACAGTATTATGTGGTGTGCTCTGCTACAGTGCATATCACACTGAAGTATCCCAAACCATAGTATACCAGAACAGTATTATGTGGTGTGCTCTGCTACAGTGCATATCACACTGAAGTGTACCAAACCATAGTATACCAGAACAGTATTATGTGGTGTTCTCTGCTACAGTGCATATCTCACTGAAATATACCTAACCGTAGTATACCAGAACAGTATTATGTGGTGTGCTCCGCTACAGTGCATATCACACTGAAGTGTACCAAACCATAGTATACCAGAACAGTGTTATGTGGTGTGCTCCACTACAGTGCATATCACACTGAAGTGTACCAAACCATAGTATACCAGAACAGTATTATGTGGTGTGCTCTGCTACAGTGCATATCTCACTGAAATATACCTAACCGTAGTATACCAGAACAGTATTATGTGGTGTGCTCCGCTACAGTGCATATCACACTGAAGTGTACCAAACCATAGTATACCAGAACAGTATTATGTGGTGTTCTCTGCTACAGTGCATATCTCACTGAAATATACCAAACCATAGTATACCAGAACAGTATTATGTGGTGTGCTCTGCTACAGTGCATATCCCACTGAAGTGTACCAAACCATAGTATACCAGAACAGTATTATGTGGTGTGCTCTGCTACAGTGCATATTACACTGAAGTGTACAAAACCATAGTATACCAGAACAGTATTATGTGGTGTGCTCTGCTAACTGAATTTAATAAACACAAAGATACGCCAATTTTATACAGATTACTAAATTCTGGGTGTCACAAAATGCATCTCATTCATATTTTTTGCCGTACTACTAATCTGCTTAACAAATTATGGGTGTTAGTAAATGTCTGTATAGTACCAAGAAGCTGCCATCCGGCCAAATGGCTTGCCTGTCATCTGAAGCCCTGGTGATTAATGCACATGCGTGATATAATATCGATTAGAAATTGCCCAGCCCTACCCTGCAGTCATATTTACAGATAACATTTTAAGTGTTAGGATCCACAGCAAGCCTGGGCTGCTCTTTGGGGGTGGGGTGTATGTGTTAATAAGTGGAGGAAGCTTAGTTTTTTGCTGTACTGGTTCCCCTGACGTGTGCGCTTGTGTGTTTGCTTGTGTGTGTGGGCCCCTGCAGGAAGCGGTGCAGTGTGAATGTCAGCTCCGCACTGCTCCTCAGTACTCCACTCTCTCTCTAGCCACCTACGTAGGAAAAAGTGATCCACTCACTTGGTCTGTATTCAGGAAGATAAGATTGACTCGGGTCCTGGTGTAATGCTATTTGGTTGCATGTTTCCTCCTGTAACATTCGTGCAGTTTTATTTATTTATTTAAAAAAAAAACTTTTTCAGGTCAAATGTTCCCATCTTGAAAGCCAGTAAAGTAGTGATGCTTTCCCCATCCCTATTCCCAGTCAGAGTCTGTTTCCGTCTGATGCTTCTTGCCTTAGTAATTCGCACTAACATTTCTTAATACTGTAAATTGGAGAAGGGCTGGTGATTTGACAGATTCCCTTTAACAGCTGAAGCTTGTGTCTGGTTACCAACTTATTGTTGTTCCTGCCTCTTCAGTGACTGTCCTCAATCTAGCAGTCCTTCTTGGACAGAGCTAAAGGAAAAGGCATTCAGCGGGTGCATCTATTTCAGCGGGATCCTCCTCTTGTTATGAACGCTGATGTTCAGTCCTGTGGTGTTATTGGTGTTTTGTATGTAAAGGTTAAGCTTAAATGTCTCAGATCATGTTGTACCTCCCACTTGCTGCAGTCCTGCACTGTATTTCACACTGCCTGCTTCTGTAATGTTGCTTGCATAAATATTTCAGGTAAGTAAGTATGCCAGAGGCTGCAGCCGGACCATCATTTCAATATTTTCCCAGCCTACGGAGCATCACTTACAGAAGTGCAAATTACAACAGAATGAGGGGTCATCATTGACCATTTGAAATCATATTTTGAGGGAATTGGGGTACAGCTGTCCTGCTTAAAGTTCTTAATTGGAATGTTTTATGAGAATGACATTTGAGTTGTGGGTTTTAGCCCTTTTTTGCCTTCAGCTCGTTATCCCTTTGTGTGCCTTATGCTCTGTTAAACCTCTTGCTGTTCTCATTGACAAATAACGCAGTTGAGTCGGGTGGCCTGGGTGGTTAAATGGTCCCTGAAGGCTTCAGGGGAGTGATGTGGACACAGGTATGAAGCATGCTGGCTGATTCACACAGGAATGTCCCTGAAAGGCCTCAGCCCAGCCCTCATGTGTCTGGCCAGTGTCAGCACTCTAGCCACATATTGAAATGCAATGGGAAAAGATCTCCGAATCCTAGTAATATTTTTATGACTAGTCATTTAAGCAGCATGTTGTTCTGCATACGCTTCAGTTCTTGGAACTTTGAAGTAGTACAGTGCTTAGTACTGTGATACTCTGAAGTGTGTGCAGTGAGTTGTTCAGGGCACCCTCTTTTGGCAGCAGCTTAAAAGCTTCTCTGACATTTGTAGCAGTAATATAGTTTGTGTGTGAATAAGCCTCTTATTATATCTCAAGCATATTAAGTTATTAGAAATAATAGTTAAAGGTAATGAACATTGTTGTATGTTCTTTTGGGATTTTTGTTCGTGTTCCCCTCCACCCCACTAACCTTCCATTTGTGGTTTTATTATTTGTCCTTATTTGCAGCTCACTGCCTGATAATGTGTAATAAGTATTGGTTTGAGCTGGACTGTCCCATTTTGAGTCGATATGGGGCCCGGTAAGGGCGGATCCCCTCCAAAGGCAGGGACCAGATAGCGTGGCTCAATAGCTGCCTGTTCTGATAGACGCGCCAGCTACCATTTAACACCACCACACGCAGATAAAGCAACTGAACTCTGGCAGAGGTGCTGCATTAACCAAAACAATGTGCTCTTCCTCATCAACGCTTTAGTGGGCTAATGGGGGCGCTGTGGTGTGGCTCTGAGGGCTGTAACATCACCGTTTCAAATCCTGTGGTCAGCGGAATGATGTCACCAATGAGCCTTTGAGCAAGGCCCTTAAGTCCAATTGCATCAGACTGACCCTGCTCTCTCAATTGTATGTCGCTTTCATAAAAATGTGTGATAAACAAAGGAAACATGCAAACAAATAGACAAATATTCAGTCTGTCATAACACAGAAGGTCCCACGTATTGGACCCGGCTTTGTCCTCGGTGGCATTCTGACCTGTATCGGTGCAGTCAGAGGACCCACTCCAGTGTGCCAGTTGACTCTATGCAGGATCAGCCAGCCCCTAGTTTGCATATCCTGTTCAGCGGTCCTTGGCTCTGTTCTCACAGTCCCCGGATTGTTTGTCATTCCCTCCAACCCCTCCTCCTGTGTCTTCGTCAGCTTCAAGGCAATAAATGAAACACTCAGCATATACATAAAGTAAACAGTTTGTAACAGGATGCTGTGAAGGTGCCCGCTGTCCCCCCTCTCCCCACCCTGGGGCTGTCAGGACTGCGTGTGTGCTGAATATGATCCACACATCACTTACTCATAAAGAGCCTGTTTAGATAAGGGTCACTTATCTCAGTTATGAAATAAATCGTAGAGTTAACATCTTGGTGAGAATTAAAAACAGGTCACTTCGGTGCGTGCAGTTGCTGGGGCAGTGTGTCACGCAGGCAGGGAGGCCGCTTACAGCTTTACGGAAGGCATTCCTTTCAGGCGGCCGTGTGATTAGTGCCGTGTGCTTCATAAAGGTCAGAAGGTGTAGACCACCCCAAACCAAGATTTTTATGACTACTTCCGCTGTGGGGTGACCTGTGTTTTGTAATATTGTAATCAAACTTTATTGAAGTTTTAATCATAATAAACTTATTCAGGTGAAATGTATTATGTGTATTTGTCAGCAATTCAGTCTGAGTGATTGAACATGCTTAAATGAAAACATCTGAGTAACCTTTGTTTTTTTTGCTGTCCTCTTAAGTGAGGCACCTCTCAATCACAACTTTCAGTATCCATATTTGATTATGTAAAATAGCTCTTAACTGTAAGACCGTTCGCGCTCTGCTGCTATGTGGGGTGAACTTTATGGAGATTAGCTTTTCTTTCTGCAGTAGGAGACAAGGCACCGCGGTGGCAGACTGACTGTTTCCAGGAATCTTTTGGTAGGCTGTAAAATATGGGGGACGGGGACAAAAAGTGAAAGGGGAAATATTAATCACACAAAGTGTGCCCAAACTACTTCAGAAGTCTTAGATAACACTTTTTAATATTTGTCCCTTAACTAATAAATTGTTGCTAACCATTTGATAATACATCAATAGAAGGATATCTTCATAAACACATTTTGAAATGTATTATAATAATATCTCAATAATTTTGTATTTACAAAACAGCTCTACTCTTCTGGGAAAACTTGCAAATGTAAAACCATGGGTTAGTATGCGTACTTATGAGTTAAAAATGGGTATTTACAAGCTTTTTATTAAATACTTCGCGAGACGGGTGAGAAATGCATTTCTAAATGTAATTGCAAATTAATCTTTTTTCGTTTACCAATGTATTATGAAATTTGTAAGAATTTATTAATAGGTAAGGAGCAAACTTTAAAGTAAAGTGTTACCACGTATCACAAATATTATCCAGCCGTCAAAATTGAACATGTATCAAGGCTAATTTGTCGTTTATTCATCTCATGATTGCATTAAACAATGTTGGTCAAACTCAAAACCTCCTGAGTAAATGTGGTTGAATATGAATCTGCTAATTCTCTGGATGGCACTGTCCAATCAGGGGTGGGCACAGTGTGCCCAGTGTATCTCAAGAACCTTACTGGCTTCTTGTCTCTGGGGATTATTTCCTATGCCGGGTATGCCCCTCAATATGCATGGAAAATATGTGGTCTGTGCAGGGACAATGCGAGGCTCGTCTTGGGTTCTAAACTCGGGCTCATTGTAGGGTCTGGTGGGGCTGTAATCTTCAGCAGCCTCCCTCTCAGCGAGGTGCCTCTTCTTGGCATGTGTCTGAGAAGTGCCCCCAGAGACAGTTGCGGTGGTTATGGTGTGGACTGACCCCCGGTGGCTTGAGGTTCCCACCACTCGGCGCTCCTGCAGCTTCCTGTTCAGGTGAAAAGGTAAACGGTGCCGTAAGGTGCGATGCGTTGATAAGGGGCAAGGCAGCCCATTGTGGCAGGATGTCTCAGCTCTGCGCATCTGGCAGCTACGAGCAAGCTAGGGAGGCTAACAAAGCTGCCTTCGGCGTCGCAAGGCAGGGGAGGCTGTACCGTGATTGGTCAGTGTGGTCTTGCACCTTCCTGTCTGGCTCGGCCTGGGGAAATGGATCCAAAGGGTTTTAATGAAGAGGTGAAAGTACTAGTTAATGAGATCAGGTGCACATAGGTGTGGTTTGCTGGATTAACAGCCACTGCAGTCTCAGTGAATGCTTGTATGCGTACAGGGTGACCTCATGTTGACTGCAGAACGCTGTGCACTGTGCTCGTCTCCCTGTGGCTATGCCTAAGCCTCCAGCCTGGCAAAAGTTGGAGGTGCGTCGCTCTGTTTACAGAATGCACCCTGCACTGTTTACCTAGCGGGTGTAACCGGGCGGCCACGTTCAGGCCATGCCTGCGCTGCGTCTGGGCTCAGCTCTCCACGAGGCTTCACTGACACGTGTCACGGTTGAGCCATTATAGAGGCGTGAGGTTTGAGGCCATTTGGTGTTGAACCTTGCCTGAAGCAGACAAAATTGAAGAAGAAAAGTCATAGTCATTTTAATCCCTGAGTACATATATGTAGACATTGTTCTAAGTTCGATGTTGTAGCTTTCAGTGAGTTATTCCATGTGCAATTGGGGTTATCTGTGTTTGAAAACTGATGATGTGTAATGTGGAAGAGAAACTGTGAAACGTATCCTGATAAAACAACTGCACTTAGCCCTGCAGTCTCCATAGGGGCACAGGCATGCTCACTGATGGACAAGTGCAGTGCATGATGGGGTTATGTCATCTAGTTTACTCCCAATAAAGCAAAGATGCTTCTATGGCAAGAGTGGAGGTCAGATCCTGGTTAATGTGATTTCTTCTCTCTTTTAAAGCCTGCACTTGTATACGTTTTGCCTTTTATGAGAGTTTTTTTGCAAGCTGTGCAAAATTCTGTAGCTCACCTGTATATCACCTGCATATCTTCTGCATACCTTTCAAATCTCTCCTGGTTCCCATTGTCCCCTCATAGCCTCTGGGCTGCCCGAAGTATCTGTGAGCCCCCTGAACGTGCATTTAACCACACATGGACCCACATCTACCACCTCCTTTGCCATCAGTGCTGGTGCCTGCGGGCATGATATATGGATTTCTGTGACATTGTTTACTGTCCCTGAAAATCTGACCCTGTTGACCTTTTGATGGTTTACTGATACTTATTAAAAATGAGCAGTTCTTTAATTTGATACCCAGAGAATAAACAATCCCATGCATATAACTTAATCAACAGCTTTCTCAATGAAAGAATTATCTTGAGCAAGCAGAAAAATATCAGATTACATTCTCTGCCAAGGCGTAGCTGAACTCGGATATCAGTTTTTGTGTATTTTGTCTACATTCCCTTATTTTCTTCTCAATTTATTAAGTCTTATTTTAATAGTGAGCCCTTTATAGCTGAGCAGTGCCTGTTAGCTTTCTGCGGCACACTAATTTTGAAGATTCCTGCAGTGAAGTATGTTGCAAAAATACACGGCTGATAAAAGTTAAGGCCTTTTCATGTACAAAAAGGAATTATCTGCTGTCCAGCAGGTTCTACTGGGTGTGGCTTTGGGGCACTTTGACGAAGAATCAATGTCACTTTAATGCGTTAATCATCATCTGCTTAATACCTCTGCCCTTATAATTGCCAGTTTATTTCCTGGGTAGGCTAGAAATAACATTTAATTAACAAAACTATAAAAATGAAACTTTGTATGGAGCTATAGGTTCTGCTGACAGTGCAGTATTTAAAAAAACGTTCATGTTACAATTGGGCAGTGGTGGCTTAATGGTTAGGGAAGCGCATTTGTAATTGATCGATTGCAGGTTTGAATCCCTGACCAGCCAGGTACCGACCCCAAGCACTGCTCCCCGGTCGCTGGAGTAACTGCCTCCTGCTATGTCACGATGTAACAAAGGTTATTTGCAGAGGACACATTTCATTGTTCTGCACTGTGTGCTCTGGTGAGTCAACAATGATCACTGATCATCTAATTACTAAAAATAACTAGGGACCAATGAGGTGATGGCTGATTAACACTAGTGGATGGTGTATTTGTTTATATATTTAATCATACCAGTGTGACAAACTATTAATAAATGTGATTTACACATAAGAAAACGGGCTGAAACCCAGGCTGCATCTTTGACATATATTAAGGTAGGTGGTGTGGAATCATTGTTTATTCATTTGACAGTTTTAATCGCTTTCTCCTTCCTTGCTTTGTCCAGGTGCAGTGTGTGCTGTCACTGAACTGAGTGCTGTGCTTCATGCCTGGGTGCCAAATCACATCACTGATTAGTCATGATCTGCTCATGCTAACATAACATGAGAATGACGTGTTCCTTGATGAACAATGCTGCTTAAAGCTTAGCATCCAGATTGCAAGTGAAGAAAGTACAGTTATAAAAATCCCGTTCATCATCTGACTAATATATATGTGCCCATTAGTGACCTATGGTTTGTTGCCAGTGGCTAGTGGGCCTTTTTGGTACCTTTGTGTGGAATGTCGCCCCATCCCTCCTGAGATGGGCCGGAGCTCTCCAGGTATGAGGCAGCGTGAGCCTGAAACGTGGAGTGGATGGAAACATGGCACTTGCTCTCTGCAGGTCTGCTCACATGGGTCCTGCCTCTGCTCCTAGCAGAGGTCTCTGCTCGGTGACCCGTAAGTAGTAACTGAAACGTGTAACTGCTCAGCAGCTTGAAGTATCAAGGGTTAGGACGTATCAAGAGCAGTTGTCACTAAGATCCGGATTAGGCTCTTCTGGTCTGAGAGGGGATGGTCATTTTGACATCCAGAACCTACTGCAGCGTCCCGTGCTGCAGCTTGGTGATGGGTTTGGGGGGGGGTCCCAGTATGGCCAGTACGGCCAGTATGGTGGGATGTGGTGAGCTAGTGGTTTGGAAGTTCACAAGACTGCTTTATTTCTCAAAGTTAGGAATGGTTAGATGTCAGAATCTATTGTGTTTTATTTCTGGTACGACAGTTCCTGAATTCATCTGAAAAAAATGAGTGAAAGTGTTCCGTTCTTTTGTGGCATAGTTATATTTGGAGTTTTAAGAATGGAAGTGTTGGTTTGTTATCGTGGCGGGTTATTCTTGTTCCTGTTTTACGCAAATAACATGTACTTAACAGCCGGTGCCCCGTCACATGCTCACGTGGGGGTTGGGGGGGG
>JAODUD010000039.1:8767243-8778571 GCA_026784285.1 Stomatorhinus walkeri | reverse complement strand
GCGCACGGCCCCCCCCCCCCCCCCAGTGTCACAGCCACGTTTGAACGTGATGTTCTGTGGAAGATGAGTAGCTGCTGTGCCTGTGTGCAGGTCATGTGGACGCAGGCAAGAGCACTCTGATGGGCCACCTGCTGTACCTCCTGGGCAATGTCAACAAGCGAACCATGCATAAGTACGAGCAGGAGTCCAAAAAGGCGGGGAAGGCCTCCTTCGCCTACGCCTGGGTCCTGGACGAGACGGGGGAAGAGCGAGACAGGTGTGTGCTGCTGGTTTCTCTGGTTTCAGGCGTCTTCCAGTCCCATGTCAGACTCATCTACTCCAGCACCCCTTTCCACTGAGCCATTTGTCCCATGTTAGGGGCGTGACCATGGATGTGGGCATGACTAAGTTTGAAACCCCGACGAAGGTGATCACGCTCATGGATGCCCCTGGCCACAAGGACTTCATTCCCAATATGATCACTGGAGCAGCGCAGGTACGCCGCAGTGTGGCTACGTGGAGCCAGCGGGGTAGGGATGGTCTATGTCAGGGTTCCCCGGTTCCAGTCCTGGAGGGCCACACCTACTAAACCTGGTAATTAGCTGTTTGAGCTGGGAAATGTCCAACCAGAACTGGGGATCAGAGTGCACTGACACTGCTGGACGGCATGTAGGTCGCTCTCTCTGAATTACGCATGACGTGTGTAAAAACTCTCAACTGTGACTCGGATAAGTGGTTAGAGGATGCTTGGCTGGATGTACCCAGGAACAGGCTTCCCCGTCTCTCTTCCTGCATTGTCTGTTGAGCTGCAGTGAGTGTGAGTAAATCACACTTGATCACTGCCGATTGGAGGAAGGAGGCACTGAAAGCCACAGTGGGTGGGTGGGTAAGTGGCTCAGAACATCCGCTGATTATACACACTAGATAACCTCGGCCTCAGTTTCGAAGTCTCCTTTGCCGCTTCGTGGTTCGCTGGCAACTCGGCGACATGGGTGGTAGGACCTTACGGGCCTTTCTGCCGTAGGCGGATGTGGCGCTTCTGGTGGTGGACGCCAGCCGTGGGGAGTTCGAGGCTGGCTTTGAAGCGGGCGGCCAGACGCGGGAGCACGGCCTGTTGGTGCGCTCGCTCGGGGTCACCCAGCTGGCCGTGGCTGTCAATAAGATGGACCAGGTGAGTCGTCCTGCTGTAGCCCCCTGCCGTCACCCCAGGGCCTGGGCCACAGTAGTAAGCTGATTGGTCCCAATAATGGCCTCTCCCTTGTCACCCACCGAATCAGTACGTGTCATCGGTTATTGATAAGATTGGCCCCTCTATATGAGTTAAGACTGATCTTGTGCCCTCCACTTTAAAAAATCTCTTGGAATTGCCCCTTCCTTTGTTGACAGCCCCCTCCTTTGTCCCCTGGTCCTGCCCTGTCCCCACACTGATCGTATCTCCCTTGTCATTTGGCGGCCTGCAGGTGACCTGGCAGCAAGAACGCTTCCAGGAGATTGTTACCAAGCTTGGCCACTTCCTGAAGCAGGCGGGCTTCAAGGCAAGGCCCCGCCCCCCACCCATGCGAACACAGCTGTGCTGGGCCCCACCCCACATGCTGATCGCCACCTGTGTGTGTCACTGTCCCCCAGGACTCGGACGTGTCCTACATCCCCACCAGTGGCCTGTCTGGGGAGAACATGTCTGTGAGGAGCGCACTGCCCCAGCTCACGGCCTGGTACCAGGGGCCCTGCCTTCTGGAGCAGATCGGTACGGCTTCCCACGCCCATGGGGCGGGAGGGGGTTGGGCAGGGAATGGAAAGCTGATGGGACGGAGTAGCCCAATTTTTCTCCTGCTGTGACTTGCATGCTGGGGACGAACCTGCAGCTGATCCTGCCAGGCCTCAGCTTCAACCGATTCCTGATATCTCCCTCCCCCCCCCAGATGCCTTCCGGCCGCCCCCACGCTCCGTGGAAAAGCCTTTCCGGCTCTGCGTCTCGGACGTTTTCAAAGGTGGGCGCCGCCTAGCCGCCGTAGAGCAGCTGTCCGCGTGAGGCTACCGCCCCAGCTCATCTGCGGCCTCTCTCTGCTTCCAGATCAGGGCTCTGGCTTCTGCGTCACCGGCAAGGTGGAGGCTGGCTACGTCCAGGCTGGTGACCGTGTGCTGGTGATGCCTCCCAACGAGACCTGCACCGTCAAGGGTACCGAGCCTCTGCCGTCGCTGCCCCCCCACCCCCACCCCGTGTTGCCCCAAGGAGCCGCCCACCCAGTAACGCATTGCCGTGGTGACACTCGTGCGTTGACTCATCGGGTGTCGTCGTGAGGATCATTGTATTCTCGTTTGTGGTCTGGATTAACTCGTAATTATCCTTGATTGCTGAGCCAAAATCTGACTTTGCCATCACCCATTTTTTTAAAAGAGATCCTTTGTGGGTTTCATTGTACACGAACAAAGCATAAAATTCCATCCCTTCATTCACCCTGGTGCCGTGAAAGAAACCATTTAAAGAATGTGGTCGAGTTCAGGTTTTTAGTTCACTATTTTAGTTTAGTTAATAGCTCATAGGCAGCTCATCTATCAGTCAGTATTAGGAAGGTGCAGGTAACGTCCATTTAGCATTTCGGCTGCTTGTCTTTGAAGGTAACGTAAATTCAGTGGATGTAAACAGGGGGGTCACTATGGTGCACTGCCGGCTTGCTTCGCCCCCTCCCCGGAGCTTCATTTATCCTCCTCGGAGTGCCATTTTCCTATCCTGTTATTTATTGCTCTCAAGTCACCAAACAGACATTCAGCATTTTTTTCTGGTTTCCTCAGCTGTCTGGCTAAGAGCAGCTTGGTTCGGGGCCTGCCTGTCACTGGTGAGGGGTGAGGGGATGCTGACTGCTACAGGAAGCTAGCAGTGGGCTATCTGTGCATTCCAGCCCCCCCCCCCCCTCCCCCGCCCCCCCAATATGGAACAGGGACAGGTTGGGTAATCGCCCTTCCTCTCAACATGCAGATGTGTTCCTTAAGCAGTTGGGACATTTTGTTTTCCCCTTTCGGTCCACAGATAATCAAATGCATATGTTCTACGGCCGTGTCTTATCAGAGTGAAAATACAGAGGTGAAAATCTGCGTTTTCAGGGAATTGTGTGTTGCATAAGCATGCATTTGTGCATAGGGCAATTACCGTGTATAGTTATATATTTGCATTAAGCATCATGTTTCTAAATGTATATGAGGTGTTTGTCATAGAACCTAACATTTAAGTGCTACTGTTACTGGTTTAAAAAAGTCTAGTATTGGTAGTAAACCCTACATCTGGAGCTTGTTTATAGATCCCATGAACGGTGGGCTTACTTGATGTTGTATTGTAATATCTAAGGAACAGAATTTTGTTAAACGTCTGTGTAATATTCCAAGCTCAGGAGCATGATGGAACCCAGTACCTTGCACTCCCATAAAGTAATGTCATCTGGGTGTGTTTACTGTATCAGCTTTCCTGTATGGAGTTTAACCTGTATTCTTTGGTCATTAACCAAAATGGGTTAAACACTAATAGCTGCCTGTCCATTGTGATTTGGGTGGTAATAGTAAGAACCTTGGGGGTCAGGGACTGACTTTCTTTTGGCTGAATTTGTGATGGATATGGCGCTCTCTGCTGGCTGGAAAAGTAAGTTCGCTTTCTGACTTGTTGATTCACTTTAACATCAAAGTGCTGTGTGAAATTGAAAAGAGTCTCTAGAATCTAGATGAATCCTTTTTGGGATTTTTGTGTGCATAAGGTCTGTATTTTGCAGCGTTCAAAGGGCTGTCGGGGGCCGCAGGTTTTCCCTCCTTTTGTAGTGAAATCTGATGAGTCAGAGCACACTGGGGGAAGAGAGAGCCAGAGAAAGGGCTTCTCTATCTGCACCTCCAGACCAAGACACTTTCTGATCAGGCAGTTTTTGTTCTTTCTCACTTCCAGGTATTGCTCTGCATGAGGAGCCAGTCGAATGGGCGGCCGCCGGGGACCATGTCAGCCTTACCGTGACTGGCATGGATATCATCAAAATCAAGTCAGTGCACACTTCCTCTCACGCCCGTCTGGGGTGCCTGCGCCACCCTCTAGCTTGATGAGGAAACCTGCTATCTGGCCGGCTGCTCTGAGAGGGGCGAGGTCCTCTACCAGTTGCAGTTTGAGGCCTCGTAATGCTATATTTGGTGCTGCGGGTACAATTTCATTGATTTTTTAAAATTTTTTTTCTTCTCGAACTGTGAATCATACCGTGAGCATTTTGATTTCCCTGAAAGACATCTGTGGTTTGTCAGTTTGTGACACTGTGGAAAATAAAAGGTGACACATGCCTCAGACTACAGCGCTCTCTCGAGGCGAACGGTGTGCTGGCATGTCCTCATTGGCCTCTGTCTCTCGGCAGTGTGGGCTGCGTCTTCTGTGTCCTCAAGGAGCCGATCAGAGCCTGCTCCCGGTTCCGGGCCAGAATCCTGCTCTTCAATATCGAGGTCCCCATCACCCAAGGGTTTCCTGTAAGGGTGCCTCACTGTTCCTCAAGTTGTACTGTAAATGAAGTGCGTCTCTGCTGCATTCAGCATGCTAATGTCTGTTCCGCATAACCAGGTGTTACTGCACTACCAGACGGTCAGTGAGCCGGCTACTATCAGGAAACTTGTGAGCGTCCTTCACAAAAGCAATGGGGAAGTCCTCAAGAAGAAACCAAAGTGAGTTTCTCTTGGTAGGGGCTGTCTGCGGACAGGAGAATGTAGGGTTTTGCCATTTAACCACCACACACACTTTGTAGTTCTTTGGTATTTTCATTTCTTGTAATTATGCATTATTTTTCCAGAGATAAAAGTATGGGAAATTACAGTGAAAACACACAATAGACAAAATCCAGAGTGTTGAAAAACCACAATAAAACAGGAAATGACCACAGGACAGCGCTTATGTGGGTGATGAGGCAGTTGCCATGGAAAAATGTTTCGAGCTAGTCCAGGTAGTCTAGTTTTAACTGTGCAATCCTGTGTCTCAGGGATGTCTAAAGTTGCTGTGCTGTGCTCACAGATGCCTTAACAAGGGGCAGAATGCTATAGTGGAGATACAGACCCAGAGACCTGTGGCACTTGAGCTCTACAAGGACTTCAAGGAACTGGGTCGCTTCATGCTGCGCTACGTTGGGTCCACAATAGCTGCAGGGGTTGTGACCGAGGTAAGAGCCGGGATGATTTGCCTTCGCTATGGCAGCAAGTTAAAGCAACTTTCGACTTTCTCCTCGTCATGTCCATGCGATGAAATGAGATTATAGGCTCACTTAGTGCAAGATAAGAACATAGTATTAGAGACATTGAATAACACATTAACATAAATAAAATAAATAAATTATTAAATCAAAATACATAAAAAATCATCTGATTAGACCTACAACTGCTATATATACACTATATGACCTAAAGTATGTGAACACCCAGTTGCCTAACACCTCATTTTAATAACAATTGGTATTACTATGAAGTCGATCTGCCCATTGTTGCTGTAATAGCCTCTACTTTTTTGTGGTGGCTTTCTGTTAGATGTTGGAACACTACTGATGGGATTTGCTGCCGCTGCGACTGTGTGATTCTGGGTGATCAGGTCCCTTTCTAAGAGCCTTGTGACCACCACTTGACTAGGGCAGCTCTAGCAGTGCAGAAATGTGGCAAACTGACTTGTTGGAAAGATGGCATCCTGTGATGGTTCCTAAGTGGGAAGTCACTAAACGCTCTTGTGTAACCATCCATTCTGTGGCTAAATTTTGTTGGAGAAATTGCGTGATTGTATGCTTAATTATACACTTGTGTCATCAATGGATGTAGCTTAATTAGACAATTCTCCAATTAACAGAGGTATCCTATTTTTGGCCATATAGAATATGTATGTTGCAATACTTAAAACTCATGCTGTCTCATGCCTGTCGAATCTTACTCATTATCCTTTTGCAGATCAAAGAGTGAAGATCAGTTTCCATCTCAAAAGATTGATGGATCGCAGAAAAGCGCTGCACCTTTATCTCACCAGACTGGCAGAAAAGTTTCACCCATTTTTCATCTTATGAAAAGACGCGTTGCAAAAGACCTTACACAAAACCTTCAGGACCACAGCCTGCAGAAGGTGCCCTCATCAATCAGCTGATCTGTATCTGTCCGCCTTCCTGGTCGGCACTCTCAGCGGTCAGCCTGCTGCTTTCATTCCCCCCAGACAATATAACCTACAGCAACAACATACCTGACAATCCAGGGACTCTCATGTGTAGCGTAAAAGTTGTAATTTTGAGGTAATTTTCAAAACCTAATGTTACCTGCATAATCTGAAGCGTATGGAGATGTGGGTTGAGTATATCTATTTCAGCTGCATATGAAAAACACTTGAATTAAGAACTTCAAAGGTAAATCTATAACAATATCTGAGGGAGTTGGCTATTCAAATAGCAATATTAAAGTCAAGGAATAAATATAAATTGTTGCCATTTTTGGCATTCCAGTTGAATCTGTTTGTGAACAGGTTTGCTTGTGGTTTTTTTGGGATGGCTTAGTGAATTTGGTCTTCTAGCTCAAAAATTAAAAGACAAATATTAAAAATTAAATTAAATATGCCCAAAGAACTTTCTGAGGACAACTAATAGCTAAGGTTAGGTAGACCATGTGTCTTGAAAGATTTCAATTCAGTGGTTTTCCAATGATAAATGCTGTGAAAATGAATGCCTTAAGTGAACCATGGTCATGCTTTGTGTTCTGGACAGGAGTGGGGATCACAATTGTCGACCTTTTATCACCCAGTTAGTCAATCTTAATGCTCCTGATTTACAGTCTTTAACTTCTGTCTGATGCCCACAGCAGCGGCAGGCTGCCCAATCCATTCCCAGCCTCCTGTAATGCCATAGGACACGTAGATGTCCAAGAACTAAAGGGGTTCTGCCAAGAAGACCAATTTCAATTAAATTTGATGTAAAACTATTGTTGCCTCTATTTTTCCTCTATTGTGATTGACCCAAAGTTTACAATGGTGTGCTGATGGTTTTCTTTAAAGGTTTTTCCTCCTCTTACTGGTTGAACAAAACTGAATGGTACCTTAAGTGGTTAACTCAAAACGCCCTGTGAGCTGGCTTACTCTCATTAAACATATTTTTTCCCCAGTAGGACGATCCTGATTTTATCAAATGGTTTATTCATCTGTGAAATACTCGACAAAAGCAAAGAATAATGAGCATGCTGAAACCTGGTCTTAAGAGAGTAAGAGTTTAGGATCACTGGTTGGGTAAAAGTCATTCTGTTCAGTGGTACAGAACCTGACTGTCTGTCTAGGTTTGTGGTGCTGGGTTTCTCATGCACCTGCATTCAGATATTACACTGCAGCACTTAACTGCTGGTATTGTTGAAAATGTACCAAACTGAAATCACAGCTCGTCCTTAAATAAGCTGGATAGGAGATGTGACAGATAATCAGCTTATGTCTGATTTCCTTGCTTCATTAAAAATAAAAGTGGAATAGAAGTAGCTGCCAGTTATTTCTAATGCCTATTTTATTCCTTAATTCCTGAGGAATTATATATTTGTAAAAACTATATTACCTCCTGTTTCCAATCATCTGTTATACACTTTTGTATCTAATTGTCCATTTATCAGTGCCCTTGAGCTTCGACCCTCCCCTGGTGAAGTGTTCCTTCAGCGTAAAATGTGATCTATCTGACCTGGTCTAACCTTGTCAGGTACATGCACATCTTTAAGCATGAAGCTGATCAGTGGTTTCCTGGAATACTAAAGCTACAGGTAGGCTAAAACCTTTCTTGGAGAGATTTTCAGATGGTTGGTAATTGTACTTTTAAATGCATTAGATAGACTACAGTATATGTATCTGGAATTGGACCGAGAAATGGGGTCTATTTGTACAGTGAATGTTTGTGTTGAGCTGTGCAGTGTTATATTTAACAAAGGGGAACCATTGTTGATGTATTTTCCAGCATCCCTTCTGGTGGGTTTCAGGGGACTGAATCCCCTAGGTCAGGGGTGGGCAATCTTATCCACAAAGGGCTGGTGTGTATGCAGGTTTTTGGGATAACTTGTAGGTCAGCTGTTCAAACCCAGGTGTCAGGATTTTTCAGCCAATCAGTCGTCTAATTAGTAATCTGATTGGGACGTTGCAGCGAAAACCTGCATACACAGCGGCCCTTTGCGGATAAGATTGCCTACCCCTGCCCTAGGTCCATGTTTCACTACCCAGTCCTTGGGAACCCCTTCCTATCTGCCAGGAAGCAGGGAGGGAGCAAAAACAGACTGTTTGCAGGTCCTCAAGGACTGGGTTATGAAATACTGACATTGGTTCACGTGTATTTCCCAATGTGGCAGATCAGTGATGGTCCTCCTAAATCAAGCAATATTTTCTCACATAAAGTTGTTGACTGAAAACTAACTCCTTTACTAAAGACAGGGCTGCACAAGTTGGTCAATATTTATGTCCTGTAATAATTGTCTAAACCATTATGGGTGTACTGTTAAAGTCACATAGTACATATATATTTTCTGAACTGATGAACTGACTTAGGGGACAATACCTCAGCCTTGTTTTTAGTTAGAATATATCATATATAAGCCTCTTTTTTTCCCCGTTGGATATCCCGCAACCCCTATAGTTATCAGCAACTGATGTGGACAGGCTACCATTTGGTCTTTTGTATTTTTGTAACCGAGACAAAAGGCTGCATACAGGTCTTGTACTATGGTTAAACGTGGTGGATATTGTTGCGGTTTTAGCACGGTATTAAAATTATAAAGTTAAACATCTAAAATTTTTGATGGGTTTGTTATATACCTACGTTCAATGTTTAGTTTTCCTTTTGTAATTTGTAAGTTATCCAAGACCGCTTGTTTACGAGGCGATTTGAGTATGTCATGCATAATTTATTGCGGAAAATAATGTATAGTGCAACGGGGTCTATTTTTGTCACGCACCGTAAACTGGGGGACAAGGCATCGCGAAAGGGGGTGAAGTACGAAGTCATTTTGTAAATCCATACAAATTATGTAAGTAACATAACTTTCGTCTTCAAACCACTTATCCAGCACAGGGTTGCTAAGTGTGTTTACCAGTTAACCAATTTGTAGAAACATATTTAGCAAGCGACACCCCACAGATGTTACTGGAACATAAATAAAATACATAGGCAAATGGCGAAAGGCTTTAGTCTAGATCATTCCTCTTAAGCTGTAACTTCCAGGGCTTTCATACAACCATATTGTCCCGACAGCTGGTGCAACTCAATCACCGCCGCTGTCTCCCGGAGCGCTACTAGCGATACGCATGCGCATTTTCCGCAGCGGTGATTGGCCGTTGGGACACGTGGTTTTGTGTATTCCTCAGCTATTGCCTTTATGGTGGGAGGGGCGGTGTCTGTAGACCGTCTTTTGCATGGATAAAGGCACCTAAACGCGGGGCTGTGGACTCTATTTTACGTTAGAGCATCGTCGGGCCAAAATTTAGATCTACGTCAACAATCATGCCCAAAACAGCAGACCACAGGACTCATTTGGTTCTGGAGAATTACATAGGGGGTAAATTCGTGCCGTTCTCCAGACATATAGATTCATATGACCCATCCACGGGGGAAGTGTATTGCAAAGTGCCGGACAGTGGCAAGGAGGAGGTGAGATTATGCAATGTGATGCTGCACTGTCATACACGTTGCTGTATGCGTTTTTCACTCGATTTGTCCTGTGCATATCCCGTCAAGTTTCTTAAAATTAACATTTAGATTGCCTGCATTGTTAGCTAAAGTGTAGGCACAGTCGTTAAAAATCCATGTGAAACCCTTAAGTGACAAATAAATACATGTATTGACTAAAACTGTCTATTGAGAGGAATCTCGAAAATTGGGCTGAGCTCAGTGATTTCGTATTATGGCCTGACTGTTAATATTTGGCTTTTACCATGAGAAGAATAGCAATTTCTGTTGCATATCACTTTTGTCGTACGTTAATTGTAACTGTGAAAATTTGAATTATTTGCAGGCAAATGTAGTATTTACCAAAGCCTGGGGGATCCATCTTAGTCTGGGAGCAGTTTTGTATGCAAATGATGGTTTATAACTGACACAGTGGCCTAATCAAGCATTGTGAACTCTGGGTTAAAGTGTTAATAGACGGCTTTGCTTTAAATAATATGATTTACAGAATTTAGTCTTAGCAGTTAAAATGACAATATACTGCTGACTCACAGCAGTGGACCTTCGATCTGTACAGAGTCAACAGTATGCTGCCTGTCTACTAATTATTAACCTTTAACCTGTTTAATCTCATCTCCCTACCATGAGAGTGCATGAAGCAATTAAACTGCTTTGGTCATGTGACCATTGACACTACTCACATGACATTGCTCTTATACTATCAAGACAATATCTACTTTAAGTCATAGGAAATCTTTTGGGCATTCGGACACATTTACTTAAAGTACAATAATGTTGTCACAATCATCACCCGAGGGATTAAACTGGTGTAATTGCTTTGACAATAGGACGTCTGTCGCTGTCCCAGTTGCAGTAGGATTTTTAAGGCTGGTTTTTGCCCTGAGCAGTTGTGGCCCTGGAAGGCAGGTTGTGGTGAAGGGTGATTGGTGCTGCTTCAGAGTCCTCTTGATGTACTGGGATATGGTCCCTGCCAGGTGGAGCTGGCTGTTACGGCTGCCAAAGAGGCTTTCCCAGCTTGGGCTGCACGGAGCCCCTCGGACAGGGCGCAGGTGCTCCACAAGCTGGCGGATCTCATCGAAGCCCACCTGGAGGAGTTTGCGCAGGCTGAATCCAGAGACCAAGGTAGACTGAACACCATAATCATGCATTCTGACTCTGGGTTTTTACACCCATCGTTTAAACAAATCACATGGCAAGGTTAAGATTAGGCAGCACAAATGACCTGCAGGCTTCCTTATAAAGGATCACAGAGCGATATAAAAAAAAAACCGCTGTAACACACCCAAATCCTTTTGTTACCCTTCCCACAGGATAAGCTGGATGCTGCTCTGTTTCGTTAGACAGCAATGTTCTTCTGCTGCCTTTCATTCTTGTCCTCTCTTTCTCTGGACGGCAGGGAAGACAATCACCCTCGCCCGCACCGTTGACATCCCGAGGTCGGTGTACAACTTTCGCTTCTTCGCGACGTCCGTCCTTCACCACACCACTGAATGCAGCCAGCAAGACCACCTCAGCTGCATCACCTACACCATCCGCAGCCCTGTGGGCGTAGGTACGGGTCTTCTGTTAATGTACGGATCTGTGGGCGTAGGTACGGGTCTTCTGTGAATGTACGGATCTGTGGGCGTAGGTACGGGTCTTCTGTGAATGTACGGATCTGTGGGCGTAGGTACGGGTCTTCTGT